>JAAAKG020147315.1:0-10483 GCA_010014905.2 Druon quercuslanigerum
ATATGTAGTGTTTCTTTGTTTTAATAAATTAGCCTGATGAGGTTGGCGAACCAATGCCAACGAAACGTCGCACACCAAACTTGACCAAAGTTTTAACTCATTTGGCTTCATTCATCGACGAAAAATTTGTTTCTTTAGTTTAGAGTGTTGTTTTCTTCAATCTCAGAAGTAAATTGGACCGGTTCGTCGATGCTGTTAAACACGTTGACAAATTCTAGAATTTGTTCAGTAGGAATTATAGCAAAAAATCATCTACATAACGTTTAAAAAGCAGTGGCTTGAATTTTAAAAGTGAGAACGCTATAGATTCTATGTCTTCTAATACGATATTCGATATGACTGGAGATAATGGAGACCCCATTGGGCAGTCTGATGTTTGTTTGTAATAGCATTTATCAAAAGAAAAAACTGTTTTGTTGAAAACTGTTCTAAGCGCGATAAGTATTTCATTTTTTGAGATTTTGGTTAAATTTCTATGTAGATTTAATTTTTCTTCTACACATTCCATCGCCAAATCTAGAGGTATATTGTCAAACATGGATACCACATCCAGAGACACCATGGAATGGGAAAAAGGAATTTTTACGTGTTTTATTTTTTCTCTAAAATTGTAACTATCTATAATATACATTTATATGTTGGAGAACCAATGGATGACACTATTAATCTCCAGTTTAAATTAGGTTTATGAACTTTAGGAAGAGCATAAGCTTTAGCTACAATCGAACCTCTAGATTTCAATCTGTAAAACATTTGATCATTAACATTAGATTTATTGTGCCACCTAGTAACAACCTCATTGCATTTTTCTTCTATTGCAGGAACCAAGCTTGTTTGAACTTTGTTATATAAAGATCCATTACTCAATATATTTTCAACATCTGTTATGTAATCTTTTGTATTAGCTGCCACAGTAATATTGCCTTTATCGGCTTTCAGAATAATGAGGTCTTTGTTTTCTTTTTGAAAAATAGTTCAAGTTGCACGTGGAATAAACTTAATAAACTGAACTTTTAGTCGAAAAATTTATTTTAAACAAAAGAGCGTGTTATTCCATTTAAGATTGCAATTTAAAAATATTAACTACGCTCTTGAAAAACTTCCCTTACATTTCCACGTTTTTAGGTGTGAATGGATATCTTTAATAGTCAAATTTAAGAGAGATTTTTAAAAAATTGAATAGGAAAATCTCCATGAATCTTGCATTTTATCAAAAAGTCTGTTTGTAAAATTGTGGATTTTAATTTTTTACTACTATTTTGGATCCCTAGTAGTATAAAAAGACGGAAAAGGGAAATATAAAGGTTCTGGTTAACCGAAGAATGAGATAGTTTGGAAATCTATATTTAACGGTGAACCATTTTTTTGCTCAGTTTGCATAAAATTATTCTAGATAATATAGATTACTGTTTAATACTTATTGAAATTTTTTAAATATAAACACTACACTTATGATTTGTTTCAAATCTGCCGGGATTAATTATGAATATTTTCACATATCTTTCAATTGAGTTCTAAATATTTAACCTAAGGTTCTTAAAGGAAGTCTTTTTATTTAGAAAATGTTAAAAAAATTAATTTTAATATTAGCGATTTTATAAATGTATTAATTTTTTGGATTATTATTGTTTCTTTTTTTGAACAATGTGAAAATCTAACTAGATTGGTCCAAAATCAACCACAAAAATAAATATTCCTTTCGATCCCACTTTCATTCTAACTTACAACAATCTCAGAGATACACATTTATAATCTCAAACATGCTGATTGCTTTCTCATTTCTGATTAAACCGATTCCTTGGCTGACATGTTAATCATTTTATCTACTCTCGATCATACTTTCACTCCATTTTTTATTACTTCATTCTCTATTATTCTTGTGCCATTTACTTTTTTCTTTATTTCAGGTATCCTATAGTCAAAATCATTTATAGATTCAGTAGCTAGCTTATCATAAGGTTATAAGTTCAGTTATAACGAAAGGTATAGGAAAGTAGTCAAATCTTAAAAGGTAATGATCGGTTTGTGTTGCATACTGAGAAAGGCAATTGCAGTTCAACCTCTGAATAGTGCCGCGAGTAGGCTTGTAGTGGAATATCTTTTCTCGGAATGGGGTTCCCCCACCACTGTCGCACTCTCGAGCAAGCACTAATTTCGGAAGACTTTTCTCAGTAGTGCCGCTCTGGCATTAATGTGTCGTTCAGGAGTAGAAGTGTAAATTCCTATATAAAGGTCGTCCACAAACTACTTTCCCACTTAAGGAGAAGAAGGGGGGGAGTTTCACAAAACCGAAGCTTGGTAACGGGTAGGTAGGGAGGGGGGCAGTCAAAAGTCACGTTATACATATAACCCTTTAAAATTTAGAAAAATTTCTTTTTCTAAAATTACATAATGGTATCGTTTTTCGCACGTTTCTAGATGATGAATGTTTTTGGTAGAAAATTAATTATTTGTTTAAAGTTGTCTGTTTTTAGTTGAAAATTCAGCTTTTTGGTTGAGAATTCTTGAATTTTTTTAAAAATTCGTTTTTTTCGGTTAAAAATTAAACAACTAGGTTTTAAAGTTGACATACTTTCTTAAAGACAAAAAAATTTGTATTTCTTTCTTAAAAATGTAACTTTTTGGTTCATAATTCTTCAATTTTATTGAAAATTCGTCTTTTTTGTGGTAAATTAATCTTTTGGCTTAAAAAACTTCTGTTTGAAAATTCATCTTTTTGGTTAAAAATTTAACAACTAAGTTCAAAAGTAGCACTATTTTTTTTTACTAAAAAAATAATTTTCCTTTCTCAAAAATTCAACTATTTGGTTATGAATTCTTGCATTTGATAGAAAATTCATCTTTTTTTTTTTTGTAATAAATTAACCATTGTGTCACGTGTAACTTTGGTAATTGGAAATTTACCTATTCCATTGTTGGTCGAAAATGGTTATTTTTAAGTAAAAATTCAACTATTTTGTTAAAAATTCATTTTTTTGTTTCAAATTAATCTTGTTTAGTCGAAAATTTAACTTTTGGGTTCAGAATTCTTGTATTTTGTTGGAAAATCGTCTTTTTTTATAAGATTTACTTCTTTTAATCAAAATTTAATCAAAATTTAATCAAAATTTAATCAAAATTTAATCAAAATTTAATATTTTCCATTTGAAAATTCAACGGTATTCTATAGAAAGTTGTTGATCTTGCATTGAAAGTTGAATAATTTAGTAAAAAAAAACTATTTGGTAAAACATTCCTTTTTTTTATGATTAAAATTATTTTTTATAATTAAGAGTTTAAATATTCCATTTTTGTTTCACAACTTTACCTTTCTTAGTGCAAAATTCAAAAAATACCCGGATTACCTGTCACAAAAAATTCTATTAGGAAAATTTCAAAACTTGCTCTGAAAAGCACTTTTTTATTTTAATTTTTGATTTATTACCAAAGTTTATAATTCACCACGCAGCCATAAAATGGTCACAGAAACATAAAATTGCATTTTATCGAAAAGCTACATTAATTTCAGTGTGAGGGTGGACATAACCAAATCAACGGTTGTCAGCGGGGTGGGACGGGGATAAAAATGGCCAAAAACTGGCAGGGGAGTTTATGGATGATCTTGAACCTTCACGCGGAATTACTGAGAAATTCGGATCCAAACTTTGGAAGAGTAGGAAAAAGCGCAGGAGTGCGGGTAGAGCCCGAGCTCAGATTAGGATCAACGGCACTATTGAGAACGGCATCATTGAGAAGCAAAGTTTGGGAATTACCTTTTCGTGGGAGGAGGGTGAGGTGAAACAAAATTCCGAAGGGTGTAAATCATGAATAGAAAAATTGTCCTAAGTTAAAGAACTGTGTTCATTTCTATAGTGGCATGGATTTGAATTTGATCATGAGTTATAGTAGCGGTATACGGTGGTAAGCCGCAACGACGACCCATGTCGACAAGGCTTTACTAGAACCCTTCTGAAGTTCGTGGGTGATCACTCACTACCTCATTCTCCCAACCCTTTTCTCCCAGCCTCTTAAAACAAATAAACTGCTTCATCCTGACCCAGGGGCAAAGGTACTCAGTGTTATCTTTGAACCGAGTCAGGACTTCATGACGATCCAACGGATTTAGAGAGCGGACATCAGCAGGAAATGTAACCTGGGTACTGTATCCACAGGCGATTGGCTAAACAAATAAAACTTGGGAAACAATGAGCAGCCTAAGGAGATTCTTAAAAGCAGAAGTGTCGAAAGAGCCCAATACACCCTAGTATTTCTCCACCGAATTAATTAAACTTTCGCAACCTTTCTTCCCTCTCTGTCTTACCCTTTTCTTCTTTCTTTCTTCCTTTCTTATTTAATTCTTCGGTCCTTTTTTTTTCTTGCTTTCTTTCAGCGTCGTTCCGATTACTCTCTTTTTCTACGCTAGGAAATAAAACGTTGATGACACGGCAACCCAAGGTTCCGCAAAGCCCGTGCCGCCGACACGGTCTCTCCTTAATGGGAAAAAGATAAACGAATTCTCACGCTGTTCTCGGCGGCGCACTGATAAAATAAAACAGGGGTTCGTGGCAACGAGAAAGAGGTGTGGAAAAAGGAAAAATTGGAAAAGGAGACCCTAAGGAAATTTTCAGCTTTTTCAACCTACCCGATTATGTTAGTGCTACACTGTACTCCATTAAGGTGGTTCTTATTTATACTTGGTGGATTTTTTGTGTGGAATTTCTCTGCTCTCGCACCTCAGTTCTGTTCGAATGCCCCCCAAAAAAATTGTCTCCGAATTTGAGCAAAATCGCTTTATATTTAAGGGTGGCTCAAAGACCATGAATTTTCCCATTCCTTGTTTCAGTATATACCCCATACGAGACAAATTTATATGTTACGTAATATTGCGCTTTATCGATGCTTTTTTCAAGTTGAAAAACAATTCATTAATCGGCAATTTAAGAATACCCACTTATTTTTAAACTAATAACAATAAAATAATTTGTTTCAATAATTTTACAATTATTTTAAAAATTTGTATTTATTCAAGTATACTGGTGAGCAATTTTAATGTATCCACCACAAAATCTCCGGAAATAAGCAGTATACAAAAAAATTGTTCAGACAAAAGTTGCTCAGGATGATAGTAGGTGCCATATTTCTACAAAATCGGTGTTGACCTTGAGATAAATTTTCAAGGTTATTTGAAGGTCAAATTAAAAAAATCATGCAGAATATGATTTTTTTGTTTTATTTTTTTAACACGTTTGGGCAACACAAAGCTGGTGTTAATTTGGGACCGACGACTTTGATCGCCTTGACCTTGAGGCCAACTTGGAAGGTCATTCGAAGGTCAAAGTGTGGAGTTTGTTGGTTTGGAGTTTGTGAGTCTGTGACTTTTTTTCGGGTGTATTAGTTGAAGAAAACAAACGTTTTGACCTTCGAATGACCTCCCATGTTGGCCTCAAGATCAAGGTGATCAACTTCATTGATCCCAAATCCACCCCAGCTTCGTGTTGCCCAAACGTTTAAAAAAAATAATACAAAAAAATCATGTTCTGCATGATTTTTTTAAATTTGACCTCCATTTAACCTTTATTTGACCCCGTGAAAATTGACTCTAACTATTATTTCGGACGTAAAATTTCCCGCTCTTTCAGAATCTAATGTGAAAAATAGGGGTTCCAATTTAAAAAAATCAATGTGAGCTTCAAATAACCTTGAAAATTTATCTCAAGGTCAAAAACAGTTTTATAGAAAGATGGCACCCATTATCCTGAGAAACTTGTGTCTAAACAATTTTTTTTTATACTGCTTATTTCCGGAGATTTTGGGGTGGATACATTAAAATCTCCCACCCTGTATATTTCACCGTAAAAAAAGCAGGAAAAACATTTTATCTCAAGAAATTTTCGAAAAATTTTTAATATTTTTAAGTACTAGCTTATTTATCATAAATAGTCGTAGACGTTTAAACAAATTTAAATTGCTTTAACAATATTTTTGTTTACATATTTTATTTATTTTATTTAGTTGGTTCTTAGGCATTTTTTTGAATAATCGCTGGGGGAATTATATTGCCGAAACGTTTGAAACAACTTAATTAGTTTCAATTCTCCTGACCCTAAAGCCAACAACTTACATCAACAATTTCTGCAAAATTTTTTTGAATGTTTAAACATTTTTCAATTATTTTTTAAATTTCGCTTACGTATTCATGTGCTTTTTATTACTAGAGAGGACAAAATATAATATTACCGGCAGTAGAAATTAAGCGTTTATTGTAATTTAAATAATTTAATTGTTATAATTGATTAAATAACTCATGAAGTCTAGAAAATATGTTTATTTTTCGAGTTAACTGAAACAAAACAAATATTTTAACAAATTAATATTTTTCAAACAATTAAATATCAGTTAAAAATGGTCTGGGTATTCTTGAAATACCGATTAATGATTATTTATTTAAAAATTTTTTTTAAAAGAGCTTACAATTATTCAACATCAAAATTTATGATTGATTCTTATTCTCTGATGAGTTCTAACAAATTTACTGAAACACGGAATTTTTTGTAGCATATTATCGCGTTTAAATATTAGATTTACAAAAAGCTGACTTGTGTAAAAGGTTTTTTTTTATTTATTTATTTTTTTTTTTGAAAAAGGTTGAATATGTCTTTTTGGTTTCGGCTGACGAAGCTTTAGGTTGATACATTTAATTTTTTCTAAAATGTTCGCATTTTGCTCAATCAAAACAAAAAATTTTCTGCACATTTAGAAAAATTCTAAATTGAGAAAAGAAATTTATTTTTAATTTATAATTATATACAATTATTTACAAAAAATGATATAAATACACAAAAAATTACAGAATTTTTTAATTATGAGGAATTTTTTTGAAACAACTTTTAAGACTATGATTTTTAGCAATCGACTGTCCCGCCCTGAATTTGTTCGTCATCTAAAAAAATTATCTTATTTTCAATTTGGTCAACCTTGACCCATACCCATGGGGTTTTGAATTTAATATGGGCTTTTACAACGAAATGTTTAGTTTATGAAAAAATAGGAAAAAGAAGTACGTGCTAGTAACCCCAAAAAACTTCGTATTGTGCGCGGCATGTGCCCAAAAAATTCAAATTACCATTTTTATTTCAATTTGCTGCGATTCGATAGTTGACAAATGTTTAAGTATTTTTAAACTAACTGTCAGTCATTCAAACAATTATTATTTATTCGAAAAATTTTCCTCCCTGTAAATCGTGAAGAATTATTATTGTTCGAAAAAAGTACAAAAGCAATATTTCTTCTTTAATATTCTTAGGAAGTATTCAAATAATTTTCATTCAGAAAAAAAGAAAAAAAGATGTTGAGAACAAATCACAATTCGATTGCAACATTTATTACGAAATGTGTTTTCAGCTTTTTCCTGATAATGTAGAAAATGTAAACCAAATAATAAATAAGCAGTAATCCTGAAATTGAGATATAAAGAGGGTTCTATTGCCAAATTAAATACAAAAATTTGTAACAAAATTATTAGTTTCCATCATCTGTTCAATTGATTAATAATTAGGTCACGCACTATCATAATATAAATATTAAAATTTCCCGCTCATTTGTGGTTATTTCATGATAATGTAGATTCCTATTGTGCCAACATAGTTGTTGTCGACCTTTTACAGTATACAATAGAAACATCAAAAAATGAAAGTCGCATTTCGTTACACGTATGATTAAAATATATTTAGAAATTTGTTTGTGTGGTAAAAAAATTGTGCGGTACAACGCAAACAAAAGTCCGTATAACTTTTGTTCATAGTTATTTTATAATAATTTTTAAGCAATTGAATCTACAATGTTATATTTTTTTCATAATTGTCTGTTTGTCATTTGACCGCCTACAATTTCCGGAGTACCGGTATCTTAACCCATACCCAACCGAACCTGGCCGTGGTGTTTGGTTTTATGCTTTTTATTGTTCAATGGAAAACGACTTTACAAAAAAGTAAACGAAGACGACCTAAAGTATGCAACTGACGAAAGCAATTTTATAATTTGTATTGGTTCTGTTCGGCTCCTGATACTAACGTACATAGTTTCATTTGTTTCTTTATGTTTTCGAGAAACTTTTTTATCAGATTTGAATAAATGCATATATATTACGATTTGTGACTGAAGTGGGGAGCAAATCCTTCACTCATGTACGTAATCTTTGCAAATTCACAAAAACTTTTTTCTGAAAATGATGTTTTTAGCTCTAAATTTTATTATTTGGCTGAAAATTTAACAGTTTTCTGAAAAAGAACATTTTTTCTGTTGTAAATTCAACTTTTATGTTAAAAATTCATCTTTCTGGGTTAAAAATTCAGTTCCTTTCGTAGAACATTAAACTTTTCTTTAGAAATTCATATTTTATTGCTTTTAAGTCAGCTGAAATCTCTTTTAGATGAAAACTATTTTTTTTTAAATGCTCCATTATGAATCAAACCATTGCCTCGAAAATTAGCTTTTTGTTCGAAATCTTTCTTTAAAAATTTGTATCTGTATAAACATTTATCTATTTTTTTAAAGTTTTTATTTTTAATCCATCTAATCTACCAGAAATTTTATGCCAGAAATTTTAGCTTTCACGAATAAAAATGCAACTGTCCAGTTAAAAATTCAACGTCAGTTCTGAAAGTTTGCCTTTTTTATTGTAAAATTCACCTACTTTAGCGGAAATTACGTATCCCTTGAATAAAAATGAAACTATTTGGTTAAAAATTCTGCTGTTTTCTTGTCCATTGAAAAATTTGGTAGAAAATTCACTTTTTGTACAAATTTAATATTTTGGTGTTGAAAAGAGAACTGAAATATGTTAAGTACGAATTTTAACTTTCTTGGATCAAAATGCAACTATTTTGTAGAGAATTCAAGTATTTTGTTAACAATTCATCCTTTTTGGTTAAAAAACATTTGTCTTTTTGGAATGAAAATTAAATTTTTTTCATAGAAACTTACTGCATGTTGAAAACTTCACATTTTAATTTTGAAAAGTCAACTAGAATGCTTTTTGGATGAAACGAAACTATTTGGTTAATAGTCTTTTTTTCGATTAGAAATTTGTATTTTGAAAATTGAATTTTTTTCGTAGAAAGTTATTTCTTGTTAAAAAATTCATATTTTGATCTTAAAATGTCTACAGGAATTTTCTTTGACGAAAACCCAAACCATTTTTTTTTAAAATTATCTTTTTAATTAAAAAATTAATTCATTTTAGTAGAAATAGAAAAGAAGGAAAATAATTTTCATGGTTTAAAATTTGATGTTTGTTATATTGAGTATTCTTTTTGGAGTGAAAAATTTTCATTTGGTGAAAATTTGCAATCTTGGTTTAAAAATTCTTTTTTTTTATAAATTTCATCTTTTATTATTGAAAAATAAACTATGAAACTTTTTTGTTGGAAATTTATCGGTATTATCATATGACCCCTACTATTACTTGATCAGGTCCAGCCTAGGATAAGTCGGGTCACCTGACTAGCCCTTGACTAATCTACCGTGACGCTACTGGTCGGGGGCTAGTCAAGTGAACCGACTAGCCCCCGACTTTAAGCGGGGTCAACTGGTCGGGAGCCCGACTAGTTCCCCATTTGAATTTCTACACGAGCTGTATAATCTCTTGAAATGTTTAATATCTTTTAATACCCCTTAAAAAATGTTCAAGACTTTAAAATATTTTTCATTCACACGTTTAGTAGGTTCTGAAAATATCGAAGTATACTTTTCCTATAAAATCGCATAAATATGTTGGAATCGTGCAAATCAAATTAAGATTTGTAATATCTCTTGAAATTTTTTAAATCTTTGAAATCAGATGTAACCCATTGTTGACATTTGAAATCCATGAATATCTTCGAAATTCTCTGAAATCTCTTGAAATATTTTTAAATTGTAACAAAGATTTGAAACTCTATATAATTCTTTCAAAATTCTGAAATTTGATTAAATCTCTTAAAATCCTTTGTAACCTGCTGAAAATTCAGGGAAATTGTTGAAATGAAAAAAGCTTCCAAAAAAATATTCAATTTTAATGACTTTTCATTCTTTTGAAGTGTTTCAAGTACTTTTCAACTCTTTCAAATCCTTTTCAATTATTTTAATTTCCTTGAAATGAAGAATTGATTGAAGGAATTAAAAAATTCGACGACTTTAGGGGATTCAGAAGATTTGAATGAATACAGGGGATTTGTAGAATTCAAAGAATTTGAAGAATTTAGAATATTCAAGGAATTCAGGGGTTTCAAAAATTCAAGGAAATTCTGAAATTCCTAATATTGAAGGAATTTGGAAAATACAAGGACCTTAGAAAATTTCCATTAAATTTTGGATCACCAGAGAATTTTGGGAATTGAAAATATTCAAGCATTCTGTCTATTTAAGGATTTCAGGCAATGTAGAGAATTTTATTATTGTTATTATTATTACACCATTAAGCCGTTTCCCTTTCGGGGTAGGCGTGACTCACTCGGTAGGGAGGGGA
>JAAAKG020147316.1:0-10482 GCA_010014905.2 Druon quercuslanigerum
TTCTTATGGGAAATACGTGTTAAACTTCATGGGGCTTGCGGCACCTCTAAATATCATTTTTTTTCAAAACAAAAAAAATGGATTTATTTTTGTGTGCATTCGAACAAATTTCGGGGGTTTCCCCATAAAAATTCAAAAAAAGAATTTTCCAATGCATTTTTGGACCACCCTAGTGTACAAACTATAGTTTGTTTCCATTTCTTCAATAGACCCATAACATGCATTGCTTTTGAGATTGTGAATGCAGAGTAATAATTTTTTGAGTAATTCATTATTATTTTTTTGTTTACCATTTTTTTCATAAAACATAATCATAGTGCTATTAGTTATTAAATTATTTAAAGATTAATATAAATAAAAAATTATCTGAATTCTATCATCTAAATTATATTTCAATATGTTTTAAGATTTTATGGAATTATTTTAAAAGATTAGTAATACTTCACATTTTTAGCAAAATATAGGGTAAAAATTATTTTGATGTTTCAATGAAAATAATTTATTACTCTTTTTTATATTAGGAATTAATTAACTAAATATTTAATAATTGATTTTTTTTAATGAATATAAATTGTTTTTAATTAAGTCACATAAATTCATTATTTGCATTAAAGTTATATAATTAAATATTGCCTATTATTTCTATGATAAAATTTGTTTTCGCTTAAAATATCTGTCACAATCATTTTTTCTAATGTTTGCAATGATAAAAAATGAGTATCTCAGTTAATTAAAAAAATCATATTATACAATTAAAAATAATTAATTAGTGATTTTTATATTCTTTACTCTTTAATTAATTATTAATATATTCTGCTAAAATTTATATTTTTTATAGTTAGTTAAAAGCTTATAAATAATTGAAGGTAAAGAAAGACAAGTTTAAATTTAAAAAATATTTAAAGTGAAAATTATTTAAATTTTTCAATGAAAATAATTATTTGATGGTTTTTTACGTTGTGACCCATTTAATTAATTTTTAGTGGATTAATTTTGACAAGAAGATTGAATTACATGAAGATTCAATTTAAAATGTTTTTTATTAAGTAACATGAATTGATTATTTACTTTCAGATTATGTAATTCAATACTAGTTATTACTTTTACAATAAAAATTTATTTTCTCTTTAGAATACCTCTATTAATTTTTATAATTTTTCTGATGCTTGTGAAGTGAAATCAGTACATAAACTCAATTTTTAAAATTAAAAGAAAATAATTTAAATTTTTTCAAAATTAGTTCAAAATCTTATTATTCAATCAAATTTAAAAGAAAAATGAAACATCAAATTTGAAAAAAGATATTAAGTAAATATTATTTAAATTCTTCAATTAAAGTTATAGCTAAATGCTTATCATATTCTGAAATAATGAATTAATTGTCAACTTAATAAATTTTTTAAAATTTTGAATAAAATACAGATTAAAATTTAGTTTCCTAAAACTAGGTGAAATACATTTGTATAATGAAAGTTTATTTATATTTCAAATGCCCCGATTCCAGTTACATAATTTTTTTAAGTGATAAAATTAATTTTTCAATGCTTTTAATTTTATTGAGTGATTAATTAATTATTAGCTGATTCATTTTGTTTACAATAATAAATTACACACAGATTGAACTTAAATTTTGTTTAATTGAGTAACATAAATTTGTATGATATAATATATTTCGATGTTAATAGAAAACATAGTTTTTAAATAAATAAGTAAGTAGAAAATGATAAGAATCGTAATCTTTTAACCGATAAACGTAGTCTGCAACTAAAAAGACAATGGTGCCTCAAGCAACCTAGCGCTTCCTTGCGACAACACACAAAACACGATACTTCTAGCAGCATTCAACAATTAATTAAACAAAAGAAACCTCATCGGAAGAAACATCTTTTGATTTCTTTTTTAAATTTTGAATGATCCACACTGCTGGAATTTACTACTGGAATCAACTAATTAAATTAATTACTGTAATAAATTAAAGTTTCCTTGATTCTTTTAAAATACCTTAAAATATTTAAAATCCTTTACAATCTTTTAAACTCCCTTTGCAAAGTTTATAAACCTTTCGAAAATGTCTGGGAATCTACAAAAATACCAAAAATATAAGACAAATTTCAAAAGCCCCTAGAATTACTGCAATCAATTAAAGTTTCCTGGAATCTTTTAAAATGCCTTAAAATATTTCAAAACCTTGACAATCTTTTAAAATCCCTTTGCAGTTTTCTAATCCTTTTGAAAATATCTTGGAATCTATTACAATACCAAAAACCTAAAAATTTCCTTGAAAGCCCCTTGAATTAGTGAAATCAATTAAAGTTTCCTGCAATCTTATAAAATATCTTTAAATATAAAAAATTCTTTACAATCTTTTAAAATACCTTAAAATATTTAAAATCATTTACAAAATATTAAAATCTCTTTGCAATTTTTAAGCCTATCAAAAATATCTCGGAATATATTAAAGAATAAAAATTTCTTTAAAAGCCCCTGGAATTACTGAAATCAATTAAAGTTCCCTGCATTATTTTAAAATACCTTAAAAAAATTTTAATCCTTTACAATCTTTTAAAATCCCTTTGCAAAGTTTTTGAACCTTTCGAAAATGTCTGGGAATCTACAAAAATACCAAAAATATAAGACAAATTTTAAAAGCCTCTAGAATTACTGCAATCAATTAAAGTTTCCTGGAATCTTTTGAAATACCTTAAAATATTTCAAAACCTTGACAATCTTTAAAATCTCTTTATAATTATTTTCTCTTTTCGAAAATGTCTTGGAATCTATTAAAATACCCAAAATACAAAATTTCTTCGAAAGCCCCTTGAACTATCGAAATCAATTTAAATTTCCTGGAATCTTTTAAAATGCCTTAAAATATTTAAAATCCTTTGCAATCTGTTAAAATCTTTTAACTTTTCGAAAATGCCTTGGAATCTATTAAAATACCAAAAATAAAAAAATTTCTTTAAAAGCCTCTTGAATTCCTGAAATCAATTAAAGTTTTCTGGATTATTTTAAAATACCTTAACAAATTTTAAATCCTTTAAAATCTTTTCAAATTCATTTGCCATTTTTTTAACTTTTTGAAAATGTCTAGGAATCTATTAAAACACCAAAAATATATAAATTTCTCTGAAAGCCCCTTGAATTACTGAAATGAATTAAAGTTTCCTGGTATTTTTTAAAATACCGTAAAATATTTAAAATTCTATATAACCTTTAAAATCCCTTCGCAATTTTTTAAACTTTTTGAAAATGTCTTGAAATCTATTAAAATACTACAAATATAAAAATTTCTTTGAAAGGCCCTTGAATTAATGAAATCAATTAAAATTTTTCTGGAATCTTTGAAAATATTTTAAAATATATTAAAAATCTTATACAATCTTTTAAAAACCTTTTGCAATTTTTTGAACCTTTTGAAAATGTCTTAAAATCTATTAAAATACCAAAAATATATAAATTTCTTTGAAAGCCCCTTGAATTACTGAAATCAATTAAAGTTTCCTAGAATCGCTTGAAATACCTTAAAATATTCAAAATCCTTTAAAATCTTTTAAAAACCCTTTGCACTTTTTTAAAACTTTCGAGAATGTCTTGGAATCTATTAAAATACCAAAAATATATAAATTTCTTTGAAAGCCCCTTCAATCACTGAAATCAATTAAAGTTACCTGGTATTTTTAAAATACCTTTAAAATATTTTAATTCCTATAAAATCTTTGAAAATCCCTTTGCAAAATTGGAACCTTTTGAAAATTTCTTAGAATCTGTTAAAATACCAAAAATATATAAATTTCTTTGAATGCCCCTTGAATTACTGAAATCAATTAAAGTTTCCTAGAATTTTTTGAAATACCTCAAAATATTGAAAATCCTATATAATCTTTTAAAATCCCTTTGACTTTCTTTAAAGCTCTTGAAAATGTGTTTGAGTTTATAAAAATACCAAAACTATAAAAATTTCTTTTAAAGCCCCTTGAATTACTGAAAAACGAGACGAGGGCGAGAGGGTGCCCCAAACAAACTCGCGTTCTCGAGCAAAAACATGTAAGAAAAAAAATCTTCCAGTTATATTTACTGCTGGAATCAACAAATTTAATTTTCTATACAATCTTCTAAAATCCCTTTGAAATTTTGTAAACCTTTCAAAAATGTCTTGGGATCTATATAAATCTTTTGAAATACCTTAAAATATTTAAAATCCTTAAAAATCTTTTAAATACTTTAAAATCTTTTAAAAGCCCTTTGCACTTTTTCAAAACTTTCGAAAATGTCTTGGAATCTATTAAAATAGTAAAGTATATAAATTTCCCTGAACTCACATGAATTACTGAAATCAATTAATGTTTCCTGGATTATTTTTAAATATCTTAAATTTTAAATCCTTTACAATCTTTTAAAATCCATTGGCAATTTTTTAAACCTTCTGAAAATTTTTTGGAATCTATCAAAATACCAAAACTATAAAAATTTCTTTGAAAGCCCCTTCAATTAATGAAATCAATTAAAGTTTCCTGGTATCTTTAAAAATACATTAAAATATTTTAAATCCTTAACAATCTTGTAAAATACCTTTCCAAGTTAAAAAAACTTTCAAAGATGGCTCGGAATATATTAAAATACCAAAAATATAAAAATTTCTTTTAAAGCCCCTTGAATTACTGAAATCAATTAGAGCTTCCTGGAATTTTTTAAAAGACCATAAAATGTTTAAAATCCTACACAATCTTTTAAATTTCCTCCGCAATTTTTTAAACATTTTGAAAATGTCTTGGAATCTATTAAAATACGAAAAATATAAAAATTTCTTTCAAAGCCCCTTGAATTACTGAAATCATTAGAGTTTCTTGGGATTTTTTGAAAGACCTTAAAATATTTAAAATCCTTTGAAATTTTTCTAAATCCCTTTGCAATTTTTTAAAACTTTCGAAAATGTTTCGGAATATATTAAAATACCAAAAATATAAAAATTTCTTTTAAAGCCCCTTGAATTATTGAAATCAATTAGAGCTTCCTGGAATTTTTTGAAAGACCATAAAATGTGTAAAATCCTACACAATCTTTTAAATTTCCCTCGCAAGTTTTTTAAACATTTTGAAAATGTCTTGGAATGTATGAAAATACCAAAAATATAAAAATTTCTTTGAAAGCCCATTCAATTAATGAAATCAATTAAAGTTTCCTGGTATCTTTGAAAATACATTGAAATATTTTAAATCCTTTACAATCTTGTAAAATACCTTTGCAAGTTAAAAAAAACTTTCAAAGATGTCTCGGAATATATTAAAATACCAAAAATATAAAAATTTCTTTTAAAGCCCCTGGAAATACTGAAATCAATTAGAGTTTCCTGGAATTTTTTGAAAGGCCATGAAATGTTTAAAATCCTACACAATTTTTTAAATTTCCTTCGCAATTTTTTAAACATTTTGAAAATGTCTTGGAATCTATTAAAATACGAAAAATATAAAAATTTCTTTAAAAGCCCCTTGAATTACTGACATCAATTCAAGTTTCCTGCAATCTTTTAAAATATCTTAAAATATTTAAAATCCTTTCCAATCTTTTAAACTCCCTTTGCAATTCTTAAACCTTTCGAAAAGGTCTCGGAATATATTAAAATACGAAAATTTTTTTTAAAGCCCTTCAATTACTAAAATCGATTAAAGTTTCCTGAAATCTTTTAAAATACCTTAAAATATTTAAAATCCTTCACAATCAGTTAAAATCCCTTTTCAATTTTTTAAACTTTTCTAAAATTTTTTGGAATCTATAAAAATATCGAAATTTTAACAAAATTTTAAAAGCGCCTTGAATTACGGAAATAAATTAAAGCCTGCGATCTTTAAAAAAAATCTTAAAATATTTAAAATCCTTTACAATTTTTTAAAATCCCTTCGAAATTTTTCAAACCTTTTGAAAATGTTTTCGAATCTATTAAAATACCAAAAATATAAAAATTTCTATGAAAGCCCCGTGAATTACTGACACTAATTAAAGTTTTCTAAAATCTTTTAAAATATCTTAAAATATTTGAAATCCTATCCAATCTTTTAAAATCCCTTTGCAATTTTTAAACCTTTCGAAAATGTCTCGGAATATATTAAAATACCAAAAATTTCTTTTAAAGCCCTTGAATTACTAAAATCAATTAAAGTTTCCTGCAATCTCTTAAAATATCTTAAAATATTTAAAATCCTTCACAATCAGTTAAAATCCCTTTGCAATTTTTTAAACTTTTCGAAAATTTCTTGGAATCTATAAAAATACCAAAACTATAAAAAAAATTTAAAATCGCCTTGAATTACTGAAATAAAATACAGTTTCCTGGAAACTTTGGAAATAATTTAAAAAATTTAATTTCCTATACCATCTTTTAAAATCCCTTTGAAATTTTGTAAACTTTTCGAAAATGTCTTGGAATCTATTAAAATACCAAAAATATAAAAATTTCTTTGAAAGCCCCTTGAATTACGGAAATCAATCAAAAAGTTTCCTGGAATTTTTTAAAATACCTTAAAATATGCAAAACCTTTGAATTTTTTAAAATCATTTCGCAATTTTTTTAAACTTTCGAAAATATATTAAAATACCAAAAATATAACAATTTCTTTGAAAGCCCCTTGAATTACTAAAGTCAATTAAAGTTTCCTGGTATCTTTTAAAATACCTTAAATTATTTAAAATCCTATACAATTTTGAAAATCACTATTAAATTTGTTTAACTTTGAAAAATGTCTTGGAATCTATTAAAATATCAAAAATATAAAAATTTCTCTGAAAGCCCCTTGAATTACTGACATTATATAAAGTTTCCTGCAATCTTTTAAAATATCTTAAAATATTTAAAATCCAATCTAATCATTTAAAATCCCTTTGCAATTTTTAAACCTTTTGAAAATGTCTCGGAATATATTTAAATACCAAAAATTTCTTTGAAAGCCCTTGAATTACTAAAATCAATTAAAGTTTCCTGAAATCTTATAAAATACCTTAAAATATTAAGATCCTTCACAATCAGTTAAAATCCCTTTGCAATTTTTTAAACTTTTCGAAAATTTCTTGGAATCTATGAAAATACCAAAACTATAAAAAAAAATTTAAAATCGCCTTGAATTACTCAAAT
Organism: Druon quercuslanigerum; assembly: GCA_010014905.2. Lineage (NCBI taxonomy): Eukaryota > Metazoa > Arthropoda > Insecta > Hymenoptera > Cynipidae > Druon > Druon quercuslanigerum. The sequence continues at coordinate 7,127 of JAAAKG020147316.1, forward strand.
AAAATACAGTTTCCTGGAATCTTTTGAAATAACTTAAAAAATTTAATTTCCTATACAATCTTTTAAAATTTCTTTGAAATTTTGTAAACTTTTCGAAAATGTCTTGGGATCTATATAAATACCAAAAATATAAAAGTTTCTTTGAAAGCCCCTTGAATTACTAAAATCGATTAAGGTTTCCTGGTATCTTTTAAAATACCTTAAATTATTTAAAATTCTATACAATCTTCTAAAATCCCTTTGAAATAATTGTTAAGCTTTTGAAAATGTCTTGAAATCTATTAAAATACCAACAATATAAAAATTTCTTTAAAAGCCCCTTGAATTAATGAAGTTAATAAATTTATTGCTAGTATCAATAATTTAACAGGATAAAAAATATCGAGCGTCGCAAAATTTAATAGAAGAATAAAAAAGAAAGTATAAAAATAAATAAACAGGAAATAAGAAAAGTAGAAGATGATTTCGTGTCGCGATTCAAATAGTGAGCTTTTAAAAGATAATCGTAGTCTCGGAATAACGAGACGAGGGTGAGGGGGTGCCCCACGCAGCCTCACGTTCTCGAGTGAAACATGCAAAAATATATACTCGTATTTCTAGTGGCATAGCTAAAAGCTTTACAGGCCATTACACAAGTGTGGTCGTCGGTCGTCGCTCCCGTCCATATTACTATTGCAATGTCTGCAAAATGTTCTTGCTTTGTTGTCAAGGAATTCTGATGTGCACCCCCTGTAAATTCTTGCATGCATTTTTTAATTGCCCCACATTTTCCTTTTTTCTTTCTTCTTTTTAAAATTCCAATTTTACATTAGCGGAAATAAAATTCAATATTCCCTCCTCTCTCAGTACGTTAAAACATTAAATAAAAAAAATGTTTACTTGATAGAAAAAAGACGATTTTTTAATAAAATTGTCGAATTTAAAAAAAATTTTATGTTTAACTAAACGGTTCATTTTTAATCAAAAGAAATTAAATTTTTACCAAATAGATGAATTTTCAACAAAATGTATTAATTATCAACTAAATAGTTAAATTTATTACCAACAAGATGAGTTTTCTGCCAAAATCGACGAATTTTCCACAAAATAAATGCACTTTTAATTAACTATTTGAGTTTAAAAAAAAAAATATTTTCGATTTGGAAAAACAAATTTTTTATAATACAGTTCCGATTTCAGTCAAAAGACTTTAATTTTTATTGAAGAAAGTACATTTTTGACCCAAATGTTGATTTTGCAACCAAATATTTAAATTTTTAATTCAAAAAAATAATTTTTTTATGAAAAAAATGTTTTCAGAAAGTATTTTATTTTAAACCAAAATAAAAATTTTAACGAAGAAGATTAATATTCAACTAAAAACACGAATTTTTAACCAAATGCATGCATTCTAAACTAAATTGTTGAATTTTCAACCAAGCAAGTTAATTTTCTATCGAAAAATACAAATTTTTAGCAAATAGATAAAATTAAAATGTTTTTTTAAAAAAATTGATTTCCAATCGAAATGAATTTTCTACAAAGAAATTTAAACTTTAGTTGGAAAAGATGAATTATTTTTAAGAAAGTTAATTTTGAACAACACAGGCAATTTTTTAAACAAATATTCGAATTTTCAGTTTAAAAAAATTAATTTGTATACAAAAAGAAAACGAATTTTTAAACAAGTATTTTAATTTTTAAACCGAGGACATAAATTTTCATTTAACATGATTCAATCTTCAAAATTTAATTTTCAAAAAAACTGTAAAGGTTGAATATTTAAACAATAACGATTTTTCAGTCAATATTAAAAGAATTATTCAAAATGTTTAATTTTCAACAAAAAAAGATGATCTTTTAAAAAACACAATTGATTTTTCAATGAAGAAGAATAATTTTCTACCAAAGATACCACTTTTATCAAAATACATATATTTATAAGCAAATAAGATTAATCTAAAATTTTCATTGAAGAAAATTAATTTTAAACTTAAAAAACAAGTTTTATACAAAAAGAAGTTTAAATTTTAGAACAAAAATATTAATTTTTATTCTAGAAATTTAATTTTTAACCCAACAGCTGGTTTTTGAACGACATATTTAACTTTTCAGTTTAAAAAATTAATTTTTAGAAAAAAAGACGAGTTTTAAGAAAAGTATTTTAATTTTCAACCAAAGAGATAAATTTGTCTCTAAAATTCTGAATTTTTCAGAAATCAATTCAACTATCAAAGATTTTATTTCCAAAGAAGACATTGAATTTTCAAAAAAAAAAAAAAATTTCCAGCAAGAAGAATTATTTTCTGTTAAAAAATAATAAGTTTTAACAAATTTTATATATTTTGAACCAAAAGGTTGAATTTTCAATTACGAAGATTAATTTTCTACGAAATGAGAAAATTTTTTAGCAAATAAGATAAATTTTGAATTTTACAATTTCTACAAAATAATTAAATTTTCAACAAAGTTTTTTAATTTATAAAAGAATAAATGTTTAACTAAGAAGATTAATTTTATACTGAAATTTTCTGCCAAAAAGATAACTTTTTAAAAAATAAAATCAATTTTCAACCAAATAGTTAAGTTTTTAAACTAAGAAAGAAAAATTTTCAACCCAAAACAAAATAAGTAAATTTTTAATTAAAAAAAAATTAATTTTCATTTTTGAAAAATGAATTTTCTACAGATCAGTTAAATTTTTTATAAAACACTTAATTTTTAAACCAGAAAGACGAATTTTTAACCAAAGGGGTATATTTTCAATAAAAATTATAAATCTTTAATCCAAATATGAATTTTAAAATAAAAAAATTTTTAGGTTGAAATATCAACTATTATACGTTTTGTTAAGAATTAATCTTGTTGAAATAAAAATTCAGGTACTTAATTGGAAAAAAAATTTTTAAAGGTTTATAATTTTAGTTTCAAATTCAACTTCATCATTGAGTTTGACTCTTTTGTCAAAAATTTCTCCTTTTGTATTAAAAAATCAAATTCCGTCTGAAAAATTGTCTTTAAATTCAACTATTACGTTTTAAAATCCCCTGTCTTTGGTTTAAATTTAATCTTTTTTGTTTGAAAGTGCAAAAATTGGTTGAATTTTTTTTTTAATTCGTCTTTTTGGCTTTAAATTCATAATTTTTTGATTGAACAAGCTTTAACTCTATTTTGGCTTTTTATTTATAAATAAATAATTAACAAACAATAGAAAAAAGAATCTTTAAACAATATTTTTTTTGTGAATATATTTTTCTAAAATAAAACATATCTTTGAATTATTCATAAAACTTGTTAGTAGAAGCTTCTAATGTGTCCCCTAAGGGTTTACATTTTTTCATTCACCCTCTTCCTATTCCTTAACACACCTCCCACAC
>JAAAKG020147317.1:0-10482 GCA_010014905.2 Druon quercuslanigerum
AAATTATTTTAACTAATTCCATTTAGTTGAACAAATAAAAATTAATTAACTAATAAAAAGAAATATTCCGCTAGAACAATATTAATAATTTTAAGTAAACAAAGACCAGAATACAGTATTTAAAAGGTCGATTTCATGAAGAATTCTAAAAACTCAAAACAGTGATTTTTGCCCATGCATTTTATATGGAAAACTTCAAGTGAAAACCGGCACCTGTTAAAATTAACAAAAAAATGAAAAAAATAGGGAATTCCTTTTTGTGCATTTATAATTTTAGAATTTTTTCTTTAAATATAGATTGCGTTTCGAGGTTAGATTAAGAATTTCAAATTTTAAGGAAAAGACATTTAAAGTTAAAAAAGTCGTTCTATAGATGAATGCGCTTCGACCAGTAATAATAAAATAAAAAGATTTAATTGTGCGATTCTTACCCAAATTGACGTGGACATTAAAAACTTGACTAGCATCAAAATTTCGATTTTCTAAAATTTCTCTATCTTGCATTTCGGGTTGCATTTTACTTTATTTTTCATCATTGGCATCACTATTTAGCTAATTTTCAATATTTAATCAATAACATGAGCTAAATTGTATTTAAAAATTTTATTAGTATAACTTCATTGCAAACTCAAAATATTTTAAAATACACAATTTACAATAACTTTAGAAATGAATTTCAGTTTTGAGGTTAGCTTTCACATTAAGATAAATATTCAATACGATTTAATAATTTATACTTACCCTCGATCACATCATGAAAATTGATTAAAGCAGTAACATTCGATGCTTTCGAACTCGTGGTGTACTAGACTTTGGCATATTATTTATTGTATTATACACTTAACTCAGATTATAACCATGAGTTTGATCAAAAATAATACACTTCATTTGATAGTAACGCAATTTCCCTAATTTGGAACTAGGTGGCGTTGCAATACCTGAACCGGTCTGGCTCGGGTCTGGGCCATGGAATTATCCCGATCTGGGCCCGAAGAGATTAAACTGATCAGGGACAGATCGGTAATCAGGAAAAGATATGGCGATTTCTACACGGGTTTTTATTCAGGTTCATTATTTTTTAAAGGTTTTCAAGTTCTACAATACCCCTACCAAACAACCGATATTCTATCATATTTTATTCATTAAATCAGTTTAAATCGTTACAAAAATTCGCCAAAAACTAAACATTTAAAACTTTACTTTATAGATTTTCAAATTTGTTACGTTTTTAATATTGCGAAATAGAAATAAAGAAGGCGAACACGCACTTTGCGATGCTCTATGGCGAATAATGAATAGTCAAACTTGGATAGTCAAAATTTACATGATCAGTTTAATCTTCTATATAGTTATAAAAGTACCATCCATATTTTTTTCTTTATAGTCAGGCAGACCATAATTTTACAGCCTATTTGAATATCTACACGTGATTTGCACATGAAATCAGGATAATCAAATCGACACTCTAGAAATGTCCACCAGTAGATAATCTAAGGAACTGTCCCATAGTGAAACATCAAATATAGTCAGCCTGACTCTCTAGATGTTCAGGCTGACTGGCCAAATTTCTTCGTGTAGTGCTATTGGAAAATAGGAATAAAAAATAAAAAATATTTCTTTAAAGGAAAAGCAGAGAATATTTAGTAGCTAGCTTTTAACCCCTGCTTCAAAATGCTACAAAATCCTCGTTCTGAAAAAAGAACTGAACTTCACAGTTCTTTAGTTTATTTTCAGGACCACGATCTTTTATCATTTGCTCTCTGTTTGCAGAAAATCGGAAAACTTCCCGTGCCAATTACTCAGAGGCTATGTGGAGTGTAAATATTTCCCAGTCTCGTGTTCCTGGCCCTGATTTCAAAGTACAGAGATTGCACAGTTCCAAGATACTCTGACAAAAGTCGAAAGTTCAGTGACCGTTATGGGCGTCTTAAGAGAGAAGAACGCATCAGAAACTGGAATGAAACTCCTCTATCTGCGCTCGCGATTCTTTTGTGACACTGTCCGATTATAGTGCGATTGAAAAATCCATTCATTAAGTCACGACTTAAAATCTTTGTTTACATCTTTTGAACATTAGTCGACCTACGAAAGAAAGGAACAAGGTCAAAATCTAGAAAAGAGGTTTATAACTCAATGAGGGGACTTTTTGTATCGAAAATCAAATAGAGTATCAGGATGACCTACGTTTTTATTCAGCAGATTTTTCGCTTCTCGGAATTTACACACAATTTTGAATTCTTCTGCTTTTATTTATAGCGCGGGGTTAATTACTTTTTTGAAATTTCATGCAATTTTTTACAATGCCTTGCAATTCCTTCTTATGAAAAAATATTATAGAAAATTCAGTACGTATATAGTGATTTTGCTAAAATGAATGCTCTATAATGAATTTATTTGAATTTTTTCGCAATTCTAGACAAATTTTAATAATAGAGAATTATTATAAGAAAATCTGTGGAGGAAATAAAAATTATTGAGATATCGAAAGAGTTGATGCAAAAAATAAAGAAAGTACAACAAAATTATTTATTTATTTATTCAATGTAGGATTTCGAGAATTTTCAAAAAAAATTTTAAGGCATTCCACAGAACTTCAAATATATTTCATATTTCATGAAAAGTTCACGGCATTTTGAATGTTTACAAATATTTTCACGGATTTTTAAGGAATTTCAAAACATTTTGAGGAAGTTTAGAATTTTGTAAATATTTCCAAACATTTGCGATAATTTCAAAAATTTCCATAGGATTTCAAGAGATTAAAAGATCTTAAAGAATTTTTAGAAATCTTAAAGATTTCAAGATATTTCTAGCGAACTTTAGAAAATGAAATAAATTAAATTCAAAGAGTTTCCTATCGATTTTAAGAATTTTAAGGTATTTAAAGAAATTTCGCAAAATTAAAGGATTCCAAAATTTTTATAGGTATTTAAAATTTCAATTTAATTTGAATTCCAGAGAACTTTCATTTCTAAACATATCAGGAAATTTTAACCCATCAGCTTCTGACGGTACCGTATGCTACCACGCGTTTTATCTCATTTGAATTAGTTAAATCAGTAAAGTTTTAATTACTTATTTAAATTATAAGTTATTTAAGTAATTAGTTAAATTAGTGAATTAGCTAATTAGTTTAAGTTACAAAGTAATATAACTGAAAGATCGAGACTGAGATGGAAATCCGCGACTGAAAAAAAATTCCGCCGCTGATAGGTTAAGGGATTCAAAAGTATTGCAACAAATTGCAAGGTATTTTCATAAATTTTTAACATTTTAAAACAATATAATGGGATTTTTTAATATTTCTAACAATTTAAAAAGATTTAATCTGTACTGAAGAGATTAAAAATATTTTTACGAATTTCAAGGAACTTCGAAACATTTTAAGGGATTTTAGAGAATTTTGACGTTATTCAAAGATGCCAAGGAATTTAAAGAATTTTTTTTAGGACTTTCAAGTATATCAAGGGATTTCTGCTAAATTTTAAAATATGAATTAATTTAAATTTCGGAGAAAACCTAGTTATTCCGAAGAAATCAAGGGAGGTATTTTAATGAATTTCACAAGATTGAAGGATTTTATTCAATTTCAAAGAATTTCAAAGAAATTCAAAGATTTCTAGGGATTTAAGCATTTTTAAAAATAAATTTAATAAATATGTTTACCTTCAATTATGCACAAGGTCTTAAAAATAATTTTTTACAAGATTGCAGGTTATTTTAAGGGAGTCTAAAGATATAAATAAATTAAATTAAAGGATGTTCATAAATATTTAAGGATTTCAAGGGATTTAAAAGATTTTTCGGTATTAAACATGATTTTTTTTAGAGATTATTACTGAATTAATTTAATTTAAATTATACTTCAGGGCTTCGCAGTGTTTTATAGCTTTTAAACCGAATTTTTACGTTTTCCGAACATTTCAAGTGATTTTAACAGATTTTAAAGGATTTTAAGAGATAGAAAAAATACAAAGGGATTTGAAAGAATTTTTATTGGATTTTCCAAGCTTTTAAGGGATTTCTACAGAACTTTGAAAAATAAATATAAATAAAATTGGAAGGAATTCTCAATGAGTTCGCAAATTTCACGCGATTTCTACAGATTTAAAAAATTTAAGTAGACGCGATTAAGATTTATAAGACCTGTAATTATTTTGAAGATTTTGGTGAATTTGATACACTTTGATGGATTTTAACAGATTAACAGATTTTCGCTGTGTGATTTCCTTCAAGATTTTTGTATTATTTATTTAATCTTCTTGGAAAATAATTTACACCAAAAATCCGAGTATTAATACTATGATTTTAGGACAATGTGTCCATGAAATTAATAAGAATAATCAGTGTCAGACTGGATACCCAAGGTAGTGGTCTGATGAGTACTAAAAAATAATAGAAAGTTAAAATTTCTTTAAATACGTCATTAGGATTTTTGAGGACAAAGTGACTGCAATATATTAATAATAATACATATTCTAGCCTTTAGTATAGAATTATTTTTGTGTTACTAACATTTAAATTTCCTCACATTTCTTGTCCAAAAAAAATTAGTTGGCCTTCAATTCTCGGTTTTTATATTTATTCTTTATATTAATTTCTCCGTTAAATTATTCAAATAATATAAAATTAACAACTGATCATGGCTAAAAATGAAACGACCAGGTCATCATTGATACTCTGGTTCTGGCACAATTGCATTAGATCTTTAAGAATCCGTCCTTCGAAGAACAAACGTTTGTTAGTTCAGACAATTTTGGGTCATTATCCTAATTTGTGAAATTTTGCGCGTTCAACTCATAAAAATATCTAAAAAATTGTTCTTTAAAATTCATAAAATTCGCAAAATTAAGTGAAAATCTTAATCTTTAAGTCTGGACCAAGGACATACACAAATATTGCGTGATTGCAGTTGATTTTCAAAAATAATTTTTTTGTGTAATACAAATTTAAAATTCTACAATTTCATGAGCTTTGAGATTAACACTTTCCATTTAGTTTTTAATTTTTAAATTTTCAAATCTATATAGCATCGAATTGAAAATTATTTAAATAAAAAAATGCAGATTTAAATTATTCGATTTGGAATGTTTGTAATTAGAAATAATACAATTTAAATTCCTCTAAAATTTAAATTAGCCAATTTTTTACAGTCTAATCTTGTAATATTTAATTCTTAACGATTTTAAATTACCCTATTTTCCACATTTTAATAAGAAATTAAATACAATTGTTCAATTTTGAACTTTTTTAATTATGCATGTTACAATTTCAAATCCCTTCTAAGGAATTTTTCCAATAATTGTTAAAATTTTATTCCATTTATTTTGCAAATTAAATTTTTATTCTCATTTCATTTAAAATATTGTGCTTTTTCTATAATTTTATCTAATCTAATATTTAAAATGACAAACGCAAGAAATTATAAGCCTGAAAAATATAGGAAGAGTAGCACTAGGACGTGTAAAAATATTCATAAATTAAAAACTCTGTAATCCTGAAAAATTTAATTTTCAGATCCTTTAATGGGGTCATTCGAGTATTACGTAAGCTTTTGTTAGATCATTCTTCACACCTTCCGGACACACCTAAGCTTCGGCAAGCATTTCCTCTTCGATTCTCAGACTCTCTTGTCTCCACCTCACTAAAATTTTTTTTAAACTCATTTTTTAAAATAAAAGTTTGTTTTCTCAAACAGAAGAAGAATATGCTACAGTAATTTTGTAATGCAACTACTTCGGACTCAAAGTTAGTTGATGATACTTATTTTTGATCCTGATTAATATCTGAAGCTCGAGAATTCCCTAAAATAATAAATAATTTTTTGAAATGTTACTTCACTATATTACTAAAAGATTAAAAGAATTTAGTTACTTTGAGATATCTCTTATCTGGAAGAATTTTAAGTCCCGAAGAAAGTGGCTAAAGTCCAAAAGAAATTTGAAAAAATGCAGCATTTGCAATCTTTCTCAGTCCGAAAAAAGGTGGAGTCAAAAAGTATTGGGGTGACTTAATTTACTTCTGTGACCCCTGTATTTCCCCAATTTCACCAATTTTTTGTGAAATTTACTCTTTTCCTGAAACTTGCTTCATTTTTGTCAACGTTTTGAGAACTTAAAATTTTTTAAATGAGGGTTGCCACATTTGTTAATCGGCGCTAATGTGACTAATTATTTTAGTCAATAAAATTAATGATCAAAAATCGTAATTAAAATTGATTTGATACAAATAAACAAATCACTGAGAACGAGTGGTTTTTAATTAAAAAATAAGAAAATAAATTAAATTATGTAGTAGCTTAATTTTTTGTTGCCAGACTGAATGCTAGAACCATTATTGATATTATCTAGAATAATAAAAAAATTATTGGCATCCGCAGAATCTGCGAATACTGATCAATTAAATTAAATTTCATATTTATTAAAGGATCCTAAATAGAATTCCTCATAACTATGGGCAATCTTTATGACTTAAAGTTTTCCTGTTTCCATGCACACTGATGTATCTTCCTAACAAATAATGAGCATCGAATTTTTCTTTTATTTTATGGAAACTGCGAAAGAACGAATTCCTGGAGAATGGGATGTTTCGAGGCGATAGCGTTGGACCTGGCATGGATAACGGCATACTTTACTGGATTGTCTTTCATGGCGATCCTGGCACAAATTTTGGCCATAATACCGGCCGTGGTGCTTCGCTTGACCAATTGCTCTGAAATCGTTCCCTGATTGTCTGCGCGTGATGTTGAATCACAATTCCGGATGCATCGCTGCAAGGTATGTAAATTCCATTTTATTTCTTCCATTCAAGAAGAAAAGTTATGCGTTTTTTTCCAAGAAACGAGATTTTTATATAAATTTTAGTAGAAAGGTGACGGGAAATTCAATATCAAATCAGCCGGTTTCAATCTCAGGTTCTATGAACGTTTATCAATGCCGTAACATGCTCGATTTTTATTTATACCGGGTGATGTTTTTAACTTGAAACTTTCAAATATCTCGAAAAATAGGCACTCTATGAAAAAATGTTATAAATCAAAATTTAATCACTCTGAGGAGTATATACACTGATGTTAAAATCGGTTCCCACACACCGCCCTCTGGGAGTGGGGGTGGGGGCAAGTTCGAAAAAAGATGAAAGAAAAAATTCGAATCGAGGAAAATAGTTGAGACAAATCATACGCATTTTTATCCAAAGAATCCGAATACTATTATTACACCATTAAGACGTTTCCCTTTCGGGGTAGGCGTGTCTCACTCGATGGGGAGGGGAGTAGAGTGAGGAAGGGGTTATAAAATTTTTAGATTGATCTGGAATTTTCGTGCAATAAAAAATAGGGGTTCCCATTTAGGATTTCGAACTTTCCCCCACCATCAACCCAGGGGGCGGTGTGGGGTAACCGATTTTAACATCAGTGTATGTACTCCTCAGAGTGATTAAATTTCGATGCGAAACATTTTTTTATAGAATGCCTATTTTTCGAGATATTTGAAAGTTTCAAGTTAAAAAAATCACCCGGTATAAAGTAATCGAAGCTTAATCTTATATTTCTGGGTTAAAATTAGTGTCAATTTCATGTATGTTTAATAGGAAGGGTCAAAAATGCATGGCAATATTTTTTATGCTAGAGGGCAACGACCCCCTCCCCCATTTCATTCTAAATCGGAAAAAAGAAATTCCCTTTTTTTTAATTTGGATTTTAGCAGGTACCGGTTTTGATTTGAAATTTCTCATGTAAAATGCATGGGAAAAATCGCTTTTCTGAGTTTTTGGAATAATTTTTAGGACTTGGGAATTGGGTTTTGGTGAATTAATTTTTCATTATTTAAACAGATGGAATTTCTTTTAATTTTTTATCATTCATTAATTTTCAATTATTTAAATAAATGGAATTTCTTTAAATAACTTTTGTTTTAAACTATTTTTGGTTACAAATTATTACTATTTCTTTAGTGCATTTTTCATAAACATTGGTTAATTAATTTGAAGTTGTTTAAACAATTTCTGTTTGTTTACATAATTTAAAGAAAAATTTTGTCGTATAAATTACTACTGTCTATCTAGTGGCAGATTGATCGATATTCGCTAATTAATTTTCAATAATTTAAAAAAATAGAATTTGTTTAAATACATTTTTTCCAAAATTTATTTTTTCCCTACAAATAATTACTATTGGTCTGCCAGAATATTTATAAACATTGGTTCATAATTTTCCATTATTTGAAAAATGGAATTTGTTTAAATAAGTTTTATTTTTAAAATTCTTTTTTTTTGTTAAAAATAATTAATTTTTCTCTAGTACAATACTGACTAATATTTGTTAAATAATTTAGAATATTTTATACACATTTCATTTGTTTACATAATTTTTTTTTCAAAAATTTCTTTTTTTTTATTTTTAATTAAAATTGGTGCTGTTGGTCTAGTGAAATATTTATCAATATTGATTAATAATTTTTTAATTATGTTAAAAAAATTCTACTTGTTTCAAAAAGTTGTTTTTCTACAAATTCGTCGAATTTGCAGTTTATTATCGTTAATAACATAAATTTATTTTTAAATGTTTTCCAATTGTATAAATAATTGTAATCTTATTTATTTTTAACAACCTTTAATTTGTTTTGAAAATAATGTTTCCACAAAATTAAAGATATTTAAAAATAATGAATAAATTATTTTTTATACAATTAAAAAATATTTTAGAACGTATATATGTTATTAAAGATAATAAATTGCTGGTTTTAAGAACTAAAAAAAAAATTTTTTAAACGAATGAAATTTTTTCACATAATTAACAACTAATTAACCAATAATTTCTGATGTTATAGATCCGACCAGGTAAATTTAGTAATTAAAGATTTTTTCGATTCAGTGGTCAATTTGTGATAATAATATTACAAATATGTGTAACAATTAAGACTAATTTCAAGTCAGATTTCCGACATCAGACAAAGAAAAAAAAAATTTGAGCAAATTATTATATTTGCTTAAATAATTTAAATTTTATTAACCAATACTAATCAATATTTCACTAGACTAATATTAAACATTTTTTGTAAAAAAATACGAAAATACAGTGCTCAAAAAGTCGATTTCATTAAGTATTGATATTTCTGATAGTAAAGGTAGTTTACAGGCGCTCGAAATTCTTCTTTGGATAATTTTCGACAAGCCTCTATACTTTCACGTCACATTTTCCTAAACCCTTAAAAATTATTCCAAGCACTCAGAAAGTCATTTTTCCCATGCATTTTGCATGCCAAACTTCAATTCAAATTAACCAGCGCCTGTTGAAATAAAAAAAAATATTTAAAAAATAAATCACGGAATTTTTTTTCGGATTTGGAATGAAATCGGGGCGGAGCGTTGCTCTCTAAAACGCACGCTACTTACAATAATAATTACGTAAAAGTTTTGATTGTGCGAAAATATTTTTTTAGGGGTTCTCAGTAATTATGCAAAATTTTTTCAAGTCATTTTTGCTTAGTGTAAAATAATTTAACGACAAAATCAGAACACAAAATGCATGTAAACACCAAAAATATAATTTGGTAATTTGCCCAATAAATACGTGCAATAAATATGCTGTCAAGAAAATCTTTGGAAACTTTTAAATTTCATGGATATCATACATAATCTTTTGGAATCTCTTTAAAAGAATTAGGCTCTCTGGAAATTCCGTGAAATTCTTTAAAACTAATAAAATGTTTGAAATTGATAAAAAATTTAAAAACCCTTCATATCAGTTATGGCATTTTGAAATATTTTCAAATTCCGTTTAATCTTTCGAAATCTTACGAAATTCTCTAAAATCTATAGATATAACTTTGGTATTTTTGAAATCACTTTAAATCCTTCGAAATCCCTTAAAATTAAAACTTTTAATGCCCTAATTTCTTTAAAAATTCGTAAAAATATGGTCGTCTTAGAAGCAGCATGACATATCTAATTTTTGACCATTTTTGAGGTTTTAACCGCTTTTAAGTTAAAACAAAACGCGCTTAGTCGACTTTATTTTATAATATTATGTAATTATTATTATTATATAATAATGTATGAAGAATAAACAGTTTTTTGCATCCTGAAAAATGGGGTTAAATAATTTGTGTCATGCTGCCATCGGAAATCTTTTTTAATTCCTTGAAATCCCTGAAAAGCCATCAAAATGCTTCGATATATCTCTGAAATTGTACTAGGTAATTTCTTAAGATTCTTGATTTGGCTTAAAATAATTTAAAACCTGTTAAATGCTTCTTAACCCTTAGGAATAGTGCGAAATTCCTTGAAACCTTAGTTTTTCCATTGAAATTATTAAAATTCATTTATATCTCTTAAAATCTGTTAAAATTTTCTAAAATCCTATTATATATTTGCAAATTCACCAAACTCTTGCTTTCAGTTACCCCGTTCTCGGGCATCTTAGAACCATTGGCTCCCGCAGTTTCTCAGAGGAGCAGGGCGAGAGCGCTTGCGACATTATAT
>JAAAKG020147318.1:0-10482 GCA_010014905.2 Druon quercuslanigerum
ATAAAAAAAATAACAATAGATTCAATACTTTCAACAATTCATTCATATCTACTTTATCACAATAAAAAAATTATCAATAATTAATAAAAATATCAATATACATTTTTCGTTGATAATTCGTCTCATTTTTTCATCATATAGTTTTTTTTTATTTTAAATAAAATGTAATATTTTAACGTACAAATAACTTTTGAAACCTTTTAGCGTAATTATTTAAACAAATATTGTTATTTTATCAAATAAAATATATGTATTATCACATTTTTTTCAATTTTTAACCAAAAATTTCCACCATACTGTGGTTTCGTTAGAAAGTTTTTTTTATAATTTAAAATTCGAATTTTAATCGCATTGAAAAGCCAATTTTGAAAACCCATTATATTTTAATCCTAAAATTCTCTGTCGATTTTCTCGTTATTAGCTAACTTTTTTTCATTCAGAATTGTTTATTTTTATAATAAAAAATTAGAAATTCATGAAAAGTGTTTTTGTCACTTCGCACTTGTTTAAAAACTTGCCAAAAATATGTTTTTTTGGACTGAGTTTAATGCACATTTTTTCAAAAATGTTGAATATATCGCACCTGCAAGTTCTGGAGCTTAAACTGAAGAAAAGGGCAATTCATTTTATTTGATGAAAAAAATGGTTCTTTTTACAAAATTCTAAAATGCCGAAATCTATGATTTTAAGAATTTAAATTACATTAGCAGTTTTGTTTTATGACAGAAAATATAATCTTTTATGCAAAAAGTTTAAAACTTACAACAAATAATTATAATTTTTGTAACTAGATTTTTTAAATGTCTTTTTAATTTTTTTAAAATGCTTGGATTTTAATCGAGCATGGCCTATTTCTCCCAGAAAAAAATTCTCTGTTCTCGACTCTTTCCAACTTTTCAAAATAAGTCAATAATATTTAAATATATTTACTTGTTTAAAAAATGTTTTTTTTAAATGTAAGAATAATTTGAGTCATAGAATAGATTAAAAATGGAAAACAGTAGAATTGAAGAGACTGTTTTCTCCGAAAAAAGTTAATTTAAAATGTTTAGCAAATTTAAACCATTTTCCAGAAGTGGGTAAGAAGTTATTGTAAGAAAAATTAAATTGCAAAAAACATTGTTAAAATAAATTTCTATTATTTTTTACTATTTTTTAAAGAGATATGATGTTTAGTACAACTACCCTCAGCGTGACAAAGGGAACCATTTTTATTTTAAGAGTATCATTTTCCATACTTGCCTAAAAAAATTTTTATTATCAACGCTTAACATTTTCATTTCATTTATAATATATAATTCAATTATTAGGCTTTTGATCTAAGAAAAATTAGAAATGCCTTTTTTACTAAACGACACAAAATAAGAGGGTGAAATTTTAAAAAAATAGAAAAATAAAATTTGTTTGGACCACCCTAGACAACACCCGTTTTTTTCAAGGAGCAACATGATTTTCGAATTCGACATCAAGATCGTGACAAACTGGACGCGTTTAATCGAGACAACCCCGGGGGAAAGAAGTTTACCCAAGAAAAGTACGCTTCCTCCCATTCGACATAAAATCCATTCGATGAAACTCTACTAATAAAAAAACAGTGTTTGTCTTCAATTAAAAAAAAAAAATTTCAGCTAATGTTTTGAAAATAATAACGGTGAAATTTATATAGCGGCGACGTGAGTACAATGGTTAAGTGGATGTGTTGCCTTTTCTGTTATGGTTATTGCTTTTTCGTGTCGAATTTTCATTTTATTTTTATACCCGTCACGCAGTTTTCCTCTGTGTGTGATCATCGTTTGTCCTAAATCGGATGGACCAGAAAAACTCAAAATTATTGGAAAATAGACAATAGCACAAAAATAATCTTTGTGGCATTGCAAAGAAATAAAAAAATAATAATTTGTCATAATTTGGCAAGTTGATTCAAATTTTTTTTGTAAATTTTTGTCCCAGACATTTTTTTCTCTAAACATAATACTTTAAAACATTACCATACATGCATTTATGGTATTTTGTTATTCGAGCTGCAAAAAAATGTTTTTCATTTTTTTATGCTAACTAACTAAGGAAAAACACATATTTCAAGTTAAAACCAAAAATTTTGTTCTATTTTTTACGGATCCTTTAAAAATTTGAAGAAATTTTTTTAAAATCAGTATTATTCAATAATTAAAAACACAATAATGAAGTACACCAGAAACTTTTTAAAGTTTCTAGTGTATTCTGATCTTGGAAAAAATTGTCTTTCATGAATTTTCAAATTCAAAAATTTTATAAACCATCGGGAATTTCATTATTCGGTAGTTTTTAATTCGATAATATTATAAACTGTTCAGTAATTTTCAAATTCAAGATTTAAATATTTTTAAAATTTTATAATTTCGGGAATTTATTATTTTAAATATTTTATTTTTTGAATATTTTACAACGTAGCGAATTTTATTATTCAAGATTTTTCAGTTTTCACAGAAACGCATTTTCCGTTATTTTTTTCAATAATATATTTCGATGAAAAAAAATTATTTTACTTTTTTCCGTGTGATGATATTTACTTCCATAAAGTTTAACCAAGCAAAAATTAAAAAAAATTTCACAAAAAAACATTTCAAAATTTTAATCAACTTGCCCAATGCCGAGAAATTGCTTGATTTAAAAAAAATTTCACAATGCCAGAAAGAAACCTTTCAGTGCTATTCACGATGAGTCTAATAACTTTGAGTCTTTTATGCCCACCCGTATCCTTAAATGATGTTTCAAGTTGAAGGTTCCAAGTTTTACAAAAGCAATTGCACGATGCTTATTCGATTATATTGTTAAAAAAAGCATGGGCTGGAAATTTAGATTCATTTCAAGTCACTTTCATCCAATTTTCATTGCAGAAAAGCTCAACTCGTTTCTCAAAAATAAAGAAATAATCATTATTGAACGGTGCAGTGCAGAAGTAGATAACCAACTTTTTTCGAAAATGGGTTTATCGTATTAAAAAATCTCTAAAATTAAATAAATGCTTATTATTTTATTTATTTCGTATCAAAATAAATTCGATTAAATATGAGGGAATGGGTGAATTTAGGGGAGGGAAAGTGAGGGAAACAAGGAAAAGGGAAGTAGGTGATGTAAAGGGAAGGGGAAGGGGAAGTGGGGAAAATGTAGGAGAGCGAAGGAAGGAAAGTTACTGTAAGTGAAAGGAAAGAAGAGGAAGATCAGTCGGGGAACTGTGGAAAAAGGAGGATAAATGTACAAGATAGAGGGAATATAGGGGAAGCGAGAGGAAATCATGGGATTCAAGTAGGGGTAGCAAGGGGAGTAAAAATAAGGGAAGGGGTAGTAGGGGAGGTAAAGGTTAAGAAGCTTAGGGGAAGTAGGGGGAATAAGGTAAACTAATGAGAGGGGAAGTCGGTAGCGACGAAGTATAGGAAATGAGTGGGGTGAAGGTGAAATAAGGAGAGGGGAAAAAATTGATAGGAGAATTGAGCGGAAATTATGGCTGGGTATGCAGGGAAAATAAGGGAGGGGTAGTACGGTAAGGAAGGGGAAATTAGAAGAGAAGTGAATAAATAAGGGAGGCGAAATAGTGGAAATGACGTAAGGAAATTAAGGAAACGAGAGGAAATAAAGGGAGTAAAAGTAGAAGAAGCGACGGAATATAGAGTAGTGAAGAAAGGACAGGGTGAGTAGGGGAAGTGAAAATAAATTTAGGGAGGATAAGTATGGAAAGAGAGGGAAAATTAGAGAATAGGAAGTAGACAAAGAAAGAGAAAATAAGGGGAGTTATATTAGGAAAAGTGAGACAAATGAGTGAAGAGGGGAAATGGGGGAAATGGGGAAAATCAGAGGAAAAGAAAGGATTAGTGGAAGTAAGCAAAATCTAGGGGAGCAAAGTAAGGAAAGTTACTGTAAGTGAAACGAAAGAGGGGGAAGATCAGTAGGGGAAGTGTGGGAAAAAGTGGAGAAATGTACAAGATAGAGGGAATAAGGGTAGAAAAGTAGGGGAAGCGAGAGGAAACCACGGGGTTCAAGTAGGGGTAGTAAGGTGAAGAAAAATAAGGGAAGTGGTAGTAGGGAAGGTGAAATAAAAGAATTATATGGGAAGAAGGGGGGATAAGGTAAACTAATGAGAGGGGAAGTCGGTAGCGGCGAAGTACGGGAAACGAGTGGGAATTAGGGTAAATAAGGAGAAAGGCAGTAGGGGAAGTGTGGAAGTATAAAGAGTTAAGATGTAGCAAAAATGAGAGGTGGGGAAGAAAGGAGAAGTAAGTAAAGGAAAGATCCAGTTATGAGCGAAGGGAAATTTGGGGAATGTAAGTCGAGGAAATAATAGGAGAGTGGACAGGGGCATTGAAGGGGAATTATAGCTTGGTATGCAGGGAAAATAGGGGAGGGGTAGTATGGTAAGTAAAAGGAAATTAGGAGAAAAATGAAAAAATATGGGAGGGGAAATAGTGGAAATGAGGTGAAAGAATGACGGAAACGAGAGGAAATAAAGGGAGTAAAAGTAGGAGAAGCGACGGAATAAAGAGTAAATAAAAAACGGAAAGGGTGAGTAGGGGAAGTAAAAATAAATTAAGGGTGGATAAGTATGGAAAGAGAGGGAAAATTAGAGGACAGGAAGTAGACGAAGAGAAAGAAAATAAGGGGAGTTATGTTAGGAAAAGTGAGACAAATGAGTGAAGAGGGGAAATGAGGAAAATCAGAGGAAAAGGAAGGATTAGTGGAAGTAAGAAAAATCTAGTGGAGCGATGTAAGGAAAGTTACTGTAAGTGAAACTAAAGAGGGGGAAGATCAGTAGGAGAAGTGTGGGGAAAAAGTGGAGAAATGTACAAGATAGAGGGAATAAGGGTAGAAAAGTAGGGGAAATGAGAGGAAATCACGGAATTCAAGTAGCGGTAGTAAGGGGAGGAAAAATAAGGGAAGAGTTAGTAGGGGAGGTAAAAGTAAATAAGGTTAGGGGAAGTAGGGGGATTAAGGTAAACTAATGAAAGGGGAAATTGGTAGCGACGAAGTATAAGAAATGAGTTAGGTGTAGGTGAAATAATGAGAGGGAAACTTGGTAGCGGCGCAGTATGCGAAATGAGTGGGAGTAAGGGTAAATAAGGAGAAAGACAGTAAGGGAAGTGAGAGAATATAAAGAGTTAAGATGAAGGAAAAGTGACGGGTGGGGAAGAAAGGGGAAGTGAGTAAAAAAAGTAGCAGTTATGATCGAAGGGAAATTTGGGGAAAGTAAGTCGGGGAAATAATAGGAGAGAGAATAGGGGCGTTAAGGGAAAATTATGGCTGGGTATGCAGGGAAAATAAGGGAGGGGTAGTAGGGTAACTCAGAGGAAATTAGGAGGAAAGTGAGAAAATAAGGGAGGGGAAATAGTGGAAATGAGGTGAAGGAATGACGGAAACGAGAGGAATTGAAGGGAGTAAAAATGGGAGAAGCGACGGAATATAGAGTAGTGAAAAAAGACAAGTGTTGAGTAGGGGTAGTGAAAAGAAATTAGGAGTGGATAATTAGGGAAAGAGGGGGAAAATAAGAGGAGGGGAAGTAGATGAAGAGAGAGAACATAAGGGGACTTATATTAGGAAAAGTGAGACAATATGAGTGAAGAAAAAGTAGGCGAAGTATGGGATGTTAGGGGAAACGAAGGGAAAGTATTGGAAACGAGGGGAAATGAGTGGAGGGGAAATAGAAGCGAGGAAAATCTAGCGTAAGAAGAGTAGGGGAAGTGAGTAGAGGGTCAGTAGGGGAAGAGAGAGACATTGAGTGGAGGGAGAGTAAGAGAAGTGAAGGGAAATAAAGGGAAGTGTAGGTAAAATGATTAAGGTGGAATACGGTAAAGTAGGGGAAATGAGAAGATTGGAATTAGGTGAAATAAGGAAATAAGAGGAGGGAAAGTAGAGGAAATAAGGTGAAATGCGGTTAGGGTAAGTAGTTAAAGTGAGGGGAAATGAGAGGATGGGAAAGAGTTGAAGAATATGAAATAATGGGAAGGAAGTACGGATAAGAAGTTGGCATATAAGGGGAGCGGAAACAGTTAAAACTGGTAAGAATGGGGAAAGGGTAAGTAAAGAGAAAATTAGAGGAAAAGGAGGAAATGAAGGGAAACGATTTAGAGAAATTAAAGGGAGGATAGTTAGGAGAAAATCGGGAAGGGCAAGTGGGAAAAGTGAAGGGGAAGTTGGGAAATCGGAGAAGGGGATGTAGGGTAATTATAAGGAATAGGAGAAGGGAAAGTAGGCGAAATTAGAAAAGGGTGAATAAGGGAAGAGATAGTATTTTTTTCCCGCATTGAGAAAACATAATATTTTGGGAGTGGATTTTTTTTTTCATTTCTAAAGCTAATTTCGATTGTACAAAATTTTGTTTCCTTTTTATAAATTTTCGATTTTGTTGGTTATATAATTCTTTACTGCCACGCTGCAATTGGTTGATAATTGTATAGTTTCTGAAAAAGTACTCCCTCGTAAATTCAACAGTAGAACCACTCAAATAAAATTACAAAAATTTAATAATTATTGACTTTTATTTGTTTATTAAGTTAAAAATTAATATTTCTCATATTTTATTAATAGTTTTTGATTAATTTATTAATTATTAATAATTATTAATTAATTATTTTATTAATATTACTTTATTTTATTTATAGTTCTTGTATTTTGAACATAAAATTTTATTAAATTTATTTGAAAAATGCAGCGTCTTGTCCTGTTTCAGGAGGATTTTTTTAGACAAATCCTATGACCACTTGGGGGAATTTTAAAAAAGGACTTTTGTAGTATTTTGTCCAAAAAATAATGCAAAAACTAATCAAGGGGTTTAAGCCGCGCAATAAAAGTTTAATTTGTTTTCTACATTTTTTGTATAAAAAAATTAAAATTATACGTTTTTTTCCACTATATATGAACCATATAGAATTTTCCCTCTAGGTGCAGTTTTTAGTAGTCGAATTTGAAAATTATTTAGTTTGAATAGAAGAAAAATGCATCTTTTTTGTTTAAATGCTAAATTAATAAATTCCAAAAGAAAAACGTGCTTTGTGCATAGATTTTCAAAAAAATATATATATCATAAGTAGTATAGCTATGACGGTTCTACGTGACTTACCGCCGGTAATGCAGATTCATGCAAGGTTAGCCTGTAAGTTACAGTTGGCAAAATAAGGAGATCTGTAATTCCTATATTCTTATTTTGATATCGGTCGGTAAAAAAAGGGGACCGGTAATTTTATTACATTATAACTGTACCATTAATCGGTAAAAACAGTGAGGTCGATAGTTTTTATATTTTCATTTTTACCGGTTGATAACAAATAGTTAATGTAAAAAATTACCTACCTCCCTATGATTCCGACTAATTATTAGATGATAATTTAGTAACAACCTACATTACCAACCTCCCTACTTTACTGACCGATTGTAACTTAGCATAAAACCGAACCTTACTCAGTCGATAAGTGACGTAGAACTGTCATAGCTCTACTACTATCATGAACAACATTTTTGTCTAACTTTTTATAGTCATTTGCTACGAAAAACTTCATTTGCAAAATTTGGTCTCAATATTCTGATCGTAGGGCACTCTTTTTAAAAAATTTAATTGAAAAACCCGAAGAGAAAAACGTTTTTTTCAAATGCCGAACCGTAACTTTTTTTGCTTGGCCCTAGTGATTCGATTAATCTTTAGCATTTGCATTTCACCCTAATACGTACACATCTATTAGAATAGTAAAGTTCAAATTATTAGCATTTATAGAATTTTTATAATTTAGATTAAACATTGAATGTGAACAGTATTAAAAATTTAATCACAATTTAAGAAGTGATAAAACTAATAATGGAATATAGTATCTAGTCTCCTTTAGTGTAAGCAATAATCATTGTGTTCAATGTGCATACATTCTAGTTGACTGTGAGTTATCATTAAATGTTTTTTAAAGAAGTTGTCATTTTACCCTTATTATGTTCATCACTGTGACAGTAAAGTCCATTACCACAAAAAGTTCATCTCCAACAGTAAAGAGAAGTTAAACACATTAAAATTAAGTTAAACTATTATTTGTTAACTTATTATTAATCACTTTTTTTATTAAATCAATTATGTAATTTTGGTTGATCTAATCAGTAGCTGATTAAAAAATTAATTTACACTGAATAAATCATTGATCCATATATTATTATAAATATACAACCAATATTTTGTCAATAAAACTAACTGATATTCCAGTCAAAATTCGCTTAATTGATTGAATTAGTCAAATTTTTACTAATTTAACTTTAGAGTGTAATGAAATATTGTATACTTAATTTTTTTCATCACTCTGAACGTAAATGAATCAAAAGTGACTGATTCATTAATAAATTGTGACTTATAAATTTATTCTATTTTTCTCACTGATCGATTTAGTCATTTTAAATTATATCGTCAGTAACTTTTATCATTTAAATAATTGATTTTCAATTATTTATAAAACAGTTCTTCATTTAAGAAATTAATCAATTCAGCTGAATAAAGCAGTACATTTCGTTGTGCCAAAAGTAAATAAAATTTGACTGATTTAAAAAGTAATTTCCGCTAAAAAATCATTAATCTAAAGGTTAAATTAGATTTTGTCAATTAAAAAACGTTCAGGCATTCAATATAAGCATATGTTAACACATATATTTATTCAGTAGAAATAGCTGATTTTATAGTCAAAATAGATTTCAATATTGTAATCAGTAACATTTTTACTAGTTTTAATTTGCAGTGTAATGGAATATTGCTTAATTAACTATTTTTGTCAATCTGTTTTTGACAGGAAAAAGTGACTGATTCATCAGTCAATTTTTACATTAGTGAATTCGGTCATTTTTGATTATCTAATTAATATGCTAAAGAAATTATTTTTTAAACAGAAATGTCTGATTTTTCAGTAAAAACATGCGTGATTGATTGAATCTGTCAAATTTGCACTGATTTAAATTTAAAGTATAATTAAATATTGCATACTCAACTAATTTTTATTTTAATTAATTATTTTTTTCATTATTTAGGATCCAGTAAATTAATAACAGAATTAAAATAAGGTTAATTAAATAATAATGAGATAAATTAATATCAAATTAAATATAAAAATGGTTTAACTCGAAAATCTGTTGGAGACAGTTTGTGCACATATTGATGTGACGTAGATGAGTGATTCATTCGTATATATCATTGCTCCCTTTGATGTCTACAAAAATAATTGTAACGATGGTGTTGTTGTCGATAGATGTAAGATAGAAAATATTTCAATGAAAAGTTATCATTATTGACTTAAATAATTTTGTTGTGATTTTAAAATTTATGAACTTATTAGAACTTTTCGTTGAAATCTTTTATTCGCTAATTTTAGTCTCATTATAGATATATTATGTAAATTTGCGCAAAATGAATTTATAGCGAGACATGAGGAAAATAAGAGATAAAAAAACTAATTCACCTCCTCTTTTTATCAATAAAAATTTTTATTTCTTATTTTCTGATTGTGCTACTTTAGTATTTGGTTACTAAAACTTCAAATTTTTCAAGACCGGGTGAGGTGGTGCAAGCTCAGTAGTAAAATTGTTATTGGTCAGACGGACGGGGTTGTTTCCTCTTTTGAGTTTTGGTAGTTTCTTAATTTATTTATTTATTATTCAATAGATTTTTAAACATTTTTGAAGATATCTGATTTTGAAAAGCGAGTTTTTAAAAAGGATTATAATCAAAATTTTGAACAAACTTCAAAAGATTTGAATGATTTTTAACGATTTTTAAATATTTTGAGAGATGAACCAATGATTTCTATTTCTATTCACAAATATTTTTTAAAAAATTTAAATTCTTATTTTTTTCTACCAAGAAAGACAACATTTCAAGAAATCACATTAATTTTCAAAAAAAAAAAATTTAACCAAAAATATTAAATTTACTTTTAAAAATATCAGTTTTCAAAAAACAGTTAAATGCAACCGAAAATACGAATTTTTAGCCAAAAAAATTAATTTTTAACCAAACATATTAATTTTAAAACAAAAATATTAACTTTAAACCAAAGAGGTAATTTTCTACCAAAACAGATACAATTTTAACAAAGTTCATAATTTTTATATTTAAAAATGATCAATTTTCTACCAAAATATAATAAATCAATTTTCAGTTAAAAAAAATTAATTTTCAATAGAAAATAGTTGAGTTCAACGAAAAAGATGAATTTTTAAGAAAATAGTCGAATCCTCAACCAATGCATTAATCTTGAACCAAACAGTATAATTATGAATAAAGAAGATTTTTTTAAACTGAGATTTCTCATTCAATTAAGGAAAAAAAAATATTTAAAATTGTTAAATCTTAAAGCAATAAAAGGAAGTTTCAACAAAATAATTTGCATTCTAACCCAAAAATATAAATTTTCTACAAAAATAATTTAATTTTCAATCCAAAAGAAGACAAGTTTTGCATAAAATAGATGAAATTTCAACTAAAAATAATCACCATAA
>JAAAKG020147319.1:0-10482 GCA_010014905.2 Druon quercuslanigerum
GTAGGATTATCTGAATAAAATATCGTTATACAAAGAGAATCTTCTTCTTTCTCCAAAAGAAGCCCTTTTATTTTTATAGATCTCTTAGATTAAGTCCGGTTATTAAACTAACTCTATTTAGTTAACCACGCCCGGATAAAGTCTGGCGGTTACACTGTATATCGCCGAATCCACGAAATTTACTTTGACAATAAATTTTTAGAGAATAAATGGAAGTTTTAAAATTAGATTTGTTTTGTGTGGTAAAAGCAAATTTATAAGGTGAGTAACGAATCATAACTTCAATTCTTAATATGCAATTGTGATTTTTATTGTAATTTGATTGTGGGACTCGTGCACGTTTTGGCACTGTTTTCTTTTGGATAAGAGTGTTCATTTCCTTAGAGACTCAAAAAATCATTTTAATGTTTTTCTTAATAATTTTCCTTTATATAGCACACAAATTTGTACGAATCCACAAAATTTAACAGTTATTCATTTGAAAAAAATCGCTTAATTATACTTAAAATTTTTTGAAACTCAACTTTTTAAAAATTCTTAACTCATCCTTTGAAAAATTCGTGTCAATATTTTTTTTAATGAATATTCCATCATATCGCACATAAGGTTCTACGAATCTACGAAATTGAACACTTACTCCCTTTAAAAAAGTTTCTTAATTATACACAAAATGGTTTAGAACACAAACTTTTTTATTAACAATTTTTAAATATTTCTTGAGAAAGATATTGAAATTGATTGTATAATCTAAGAGAAAATAGAAACCCTGCTGAAATGGACGATTAAATTTATTAAAAATAATAGATGATGGGTCAATAATTTTTAATTAAAGACTTTAATAAAGATTTTTACAGTAAAAAATGATTAAGAATATTTTATATTGAAATCGATTACAAATAATTATCAACTATTTCATTAAACTCAATAAACTTGAATAATATTTAACGAAACCTCTCTTAAATATTGAATCAATTGATATAATATTCAACAAATTTAAATAAAAAAGATAAATTATTTATTTAATTAAAGATTTAAATAAACATTTTTTCAATAAATATGATTAGGAATATTTTATATTGAAATCGTGTACAAATAATTAGCAAACATTTAATTAAACTCAATAAACTTGAATAATATTCAAGTAAACTTATCTTTAATATCGAATCTTTATTTACCCTTTTGTACTTATTAAATTTAATAGCAAAAAGTGTGAGTAAACTGTGGCATTGAAGTTACTTACCAATTGTTTTAAATTTATCAGTAATTTAAAGATTTCGAATAATCTTTAATCGATTCCTATTGAAACTTTTAATGATTATTCATAGATTTCAATTGTGTAAAATAAAATGGTCGCAACTTATCAATAAAATTGTATAATTATTAATTATTTGCATTCAATAATGCACTGAATGAAATTGAACAGCGGAAAGTACGATTAAAATGTGTCATTAAAACTACTCACCAGTGGTTTTTAATAAATTAGGAATTTCAAGAAGTCTAATAATTTTCAATCGATCCTATTAAAATATGTAATAACTATAAATAGACCGAATATTGAATAATTTAAAACTTCATAATAATAAAATATCTTAAATATAAAATAAAATATGTAAGACTGTACAAATCGATTGGGTTTAATTGCACAAAATATAATTTATTCTAATTACTTAAATTGTTTTCAATAAAGCAATTAGAATGGAAAAAATTTAATTTTAATAATTTTTTAAGTCTTAATCACATAATTAAAATTATTTATAACTATATAAAGAGGCATGTTGGTGGTGGTAGAAGAGAGTGTGCAGGCTAATAGGTTAGTGAGTTGTAAGTGATGAATTAGGGTGTTAAAAACTAATTTTGTTGTAGTTATGGAGTGGAATTTAGCTAATTAGGGAAAGTGAGGTTAGGTTGGCAAGGGAGCGGGGTAGTTTTGTGGTCAGGAGTTTGGTTCTTCATAGGCAAGGGTGGTTCTAGTAGTGCAGGGAGATGTTAGGGGAGAGTAAAGGGTATCTGTAGGGACTATGAGGGAGGAAATAGTGATAAAAGAAGCAAAATTTGCCGCGGAAAACGATATGTGACAATCTAGGAAATATTGTCGTTTAGATTTGACCCAGTAGAGGCAGCAAATCTCGGACTAATAAATATACAGGACGAATTCAAATCTGCAAATGAAATGAGCAAACAATTTATAAGTCGTAAAACCTTAAATAATTAAAGAAATACCAAATACTGACTGCATTAATTAGTAAATGTAGAATTATTTCAGGAGGAAATGATTGAATAGAATCAATGTGTAATTAGATGATGACAAATAGAATAATGAAAAATAATAATTCAAAAACTAGAATCGGCTAGTTCAGGGCAACGGACTGCAAATATTTGCAGTATGGATAATGCGATCGTTAGCAAAGTAGAAATTAAGGAGTAATAAACATTTACGAAACGTGAGGGAATGCGGGGTTAAAGCCGAAAGGAAACTGATTAAATTGAGAGTTTATAAAATCTGGGTGGTCAAACCGTGAGAATGAAACGAGAGAAAAATATTATAGAATAATACTTTTATATCTTCTTAGAATAAGCCTTTGATGTCGAGTTAGTTTTGCAAGTAACTAGATGATTAATTAGGACATTTATGTACCGCGATTTGAGTTGTAAACTTTATAGGGAAATCATAAATAAGAATGGTATGACAGAATGTTTAAAGAGAAGGGTTACGCAAAGTGTTACGCGCGATGCACGAGGGCCTCAGGATCTCTTAAAGAGAAGAAGAGAGAGCACAGATAGTCCGGAGAAAAACGCGCTAGAGAGTCCCTTTAAAAAGAGTGTACGGACATGTAGGTCACCCCCTATAAAAATGGAGGGGCAGACAGAGAAGGAGGCCTTAGGGGTGCTGATAGGCGAGGTCAGAGGGTTGAGGGAGAACGTAAGGGGGCGATGGAGCAGGAGGAAGATATGAAGGAGGACCTGAGGGTAAGAGATGAGAGATGGGAAAAGGAGGTAAAAGAACTAAGGATTGCAGAGAGAAGTCGTGTCCGTAAAGAAGGAAAATGATGACAAAATGAAGCAGATGGAAGAAGAGCTTAAGGAGTGGAAGGAAAGGGCGGAACAAACGCTTCAGTTGGTGGAGGGCAGGTCGGAAAGGAAATTAGCTGACAAGGGGAGGGCTAAAAGCAAGGTATTTGGGGAAGAAAAATTAATGTAATGCGTAACAAAAATAGGATAAAGGACAAGAAGGTTTTCATCGATCAAGACTTGACGTGGAAGAAAAGGGTTGTGCAGAGAATGCTAAAGCACAGGGCTAGGAAGGAGAGGAGTAAAGGGAGAGTGGCAAAGGTAGGCTATCGCAAAATTAAAATAGAGAAGAAAATGTGGGTATGGGATGAGGAGAAGGGGTTTTGAAGGAAGTGCAGGGTAATTTGTTTTGTAGGAAGTAGGAGGGGTGAAAATAAAGCAGGGCGGAGGAGTGATAAAGGTGCTGTACTGGAACGTAGTAGGAGTGAAGATGAAAAATGAGGATTTCTGGAGGTATATCCAGGAATTTGATGTAGTGGGATTCATAAAGACGTAGGTAGAGAGAAAGGAATGGGATAGTGTAGTGTTAAACCTGCCAAGGGGGTATAGTTGGAGGCTACAGGAGGCGGTCAAAGTAAGGAGGAAAGGAACGGCGACGGGGGGAATTATATAACAGGGTTTAGGGATGGATTAGAGGAAGAAGTCCATAGAGCGGCAGAGTGACAGGGCGTGTAAATGAGGGAAGTGAAGATAAGAGGGGTAACGTACTAGTTTGTGACTGTTTACAATAAGGATGGGCTGGACAGGGTTAAGGAAAGGGTAGAAGACGTACTAGGAGAAGGGGATGAGCGTATGGTCGTACTAAGGGGGGATTTTATGCGAAAATTGGGGGGGGGGGAAGGAGGTATGTACCGGGAAGAAAAGAGCTTCGAAAGGTAATCGAAAGATAAGTTAATAAAAAAAGAGGGGGAGATTTTAAGAGACTGGATGGTGAACAGAGGATGGGCTGTGGCGAATGGTATGGTAGCAGGGGACGAAGAGGGAGAATACACGTATTGTACACGTGAATGAGATGGGGTATTTGCGAAAGACTATCTGATAATGAATATGCAAGGGTGGGAGGAGATAGAGACATTCGAAGTGGAAGGAAGGGTAGAATCGGACCATCAGCCACTAAGTTTGTCGATAAAAGGGGAGGTTGGCTAAAGGCAGGTGGGGAATAAGGATTGTTAAGGGAGAGGGTGTCATGGACGAGGGAAGCAATAGAGAAGTATCAGGAGCAGTTAGGAAACGTAAGTCTTAAGGCGGAGTCAGTGGAAGAGATATGGGACGATCTGAAAGATAAAATAAAAGCGTGTGTGCAAAAGAAGGTATTTAGAAAGAAGAAGAAAGGAATAGTGAAGCCGTGGTGAGATAAGGAATGTAAAAAATGAAGAGAAAGGTAAAAAGGAAGCTGAATGACAAGGAGATAGAGAGGCAGATAAGTAAGTTAAAAAGGTCTAAGGCAGCAGGGCTGGACGGGGTAGAGAACGAAGCATGGCTGTTTGGCACTCAAGAGGTAAGGGAGATGCTAAAGGAGGTAGTGAAAAAAGTATGACGGAGGGAGGGATTCCTAAGAGGTTGGAGGAGGGGGTGATCGTACCTCTGTATAAAAAAAAAGATAGGGAGAGTCAGGAAAATTATAGGGGAATTACGCTAATGAATACAACCTACAAAATTTACGCGATGCTACTGGCAAATAGGCTGCGGAAGGATGTTGAGGGAAAAGGCATACTGCCGAAGACGCAGGCCGGCTTTAGGGAGGGAAGGAGTACTACTGACAATATTTACGTTTTGCAGCACGTGGTGGATCGAGAACTATTCCAAAGGCTGCCAAAGGGTACGCGTTTTTTGTAGATCTGAAAGTCGCGTTTTCTTTGGTGGATAGGGGGAGGTTGTATGAGGCAATGAAAGAGAGGGGACTTGAGAGAGGTCTGATCGAGAGAGTGAGGGAGGTATATTAGGAAAAGAAAGATAGGGTGAGAGGAGGGGAGGGAATCTCTGAAGGTTTCTGGATGGATAGGGGGTTGAGGCAGAGATGCCCGCTTAGCCTAACGCTGTTTGCAATTTTAATTACAGATATGGAAAGTAAGCTAGCGACCGGAGTGGTAAGAGGCGTTAGGGTAGGAGGGGTGAGGATATGGTCACTCGCATATGCAGATGACATAGTGCTGCTAGCAAAGTGCGAAGAGGCTTTAAAGGAGATGATGAAAAAGTTGAGAAGGTACTTGGACAAAAATAGGTTAGAGTTAGATGCGGATAAGTCGAAGGTTATGGTGTTCAGAAAAGGAGGGGGGAGAGATAAGGGAGGGGAGTGGAAATGGAAGGAAAAAGCGGTAAAAGAGGTGAAAGAGTTTGTGTACGTGGGCTTCCTGTTTCGGAGGAATGGCGGAGTGGATGGGCATATAAAGGAGAGAATGAGGAGGTCAAATGTAGTGATGAGGCAAGTATAGAGGCTGGGAAAGAGGTTTTTTGCAGATGATTTTTGCTAGTGATAAGTGTCTTATTTTACGGAGTGGAAGTGTGGGGTGGAAGGTAAGTTAGGAGGTAAATAGGAAACAGAAGAGGTATGTTAAGTGGACACTGGGGTTAGCAAGGATTACGCCGAACTATATTGTCAGGAGGGAGACAGGAAGGACGAGTTTAGGGATTATAACGGGGAGCCGAGCGTATAAATATGAGGAGAAATTTTTAGAAAAGGGGGGAAGTAAGCTGTTAAGGCAATGTTGGTGGGAGAAGGAGAACAGACGTAGGGGTGGGAGGATGGAGATAGAAAGGGAAAGGTATTATAGAACGAATGGATAGCAGATGGATGAAGTGAGAAGGATGCATGGGGAAGGAAGGAAAGTGTATGAGTTGGTTAAAAGGTATTTCATGGAGAGAGAGAGAGAAGGCAGCATTGTAAGAGGGAATAAGAAAGTCAAGGTTTAATAGGAACTATGTGTGGATTATGCCAAGAGAGAAGGCGCAATATTTGTATGAGAAAGGAGAGCAAGGAAGTCAGGAATTTATAGCGAGAATGAGATGCGGATGCATGGAAAGTTTTAATAGGTTCTGGCTTTCTGGAGAGAAGAGGATGTGTGAAGCATAGAGGTATTGTTACATAAAAGGAAGGACAAAAGGGCAGTGGCATGAGTGAAGGGGTTGTTGGGTAAGATAGAGAAGAAGAGAAGGAAGGAGGAAGAGGATTGGAGAAGGAAATATTGTATATAGGAGGGGAAGTAGATTTAAGAAGATTCTACGTATTGTAAATAGCAGATAAGGATTAAAAATTAGCTGCGGAGGCAGAGTCTGGCATGACTTAAAGAAATTGTGTGGACGAATGTTAGTTTTAAAGAGTTAGTTGTGAGTAAATTCTGTGAAAATGGAATCGTAAGCAAGTCAATATTTTAAGGCCATCAGGCTGAAAGATAAACGTTTATCTATATCTATAGAAATAGATTGTGTTCAATTAAGCAAAATATAATTAATTCAGTTTCTTCCATTGTTTGTAATAACGCAATTAGAATGATTGAAAAGTGATAAAAATTCATTCAATATGATTGGTGGGAAAATACATTCAATTTCATTCATAATACAAAATTATTTAAATGTATAGAAAGAGCTTGTTTTAAATTGCGTAAAATTGTATTAATTCTCATTCCGTCAATTGTTTCTTATAATGTGAGTCAACTCATTGAAATTACATAGAATTTGATTGGATTTATTTATAAAAAATTGATTGAATTTCTTTTATTTTCATTCATTATTACAATATAATTAAAGTTTATTAATATTTATATTTAATTATTTAACTATAATTACATTAAATTTCCTATGTTATATAAGTTACGTGATAGTATTTATAATATTGTTTCAGTATACTTACTGCATTTTGGAAAACTAAATATAAGTATGTTTTAAAAAATCATCTGTTATTATTTTTTCAATAATGTTATAAATAAATATCAGAAATAATATTTTTTTAACAATCTTCTCCTCTTTTTTAAAATATTTTTTTAAAACAAAATCATATATCAGGTTTCTATAGTTGAAATGTCCCTTACAGCTTCATTGATATTATATTAATATATGGTATTAATTAAAAGAATTTTAATATTAATTATGTGAACGGAAATTTTTGAAATCAAACAGCGTTCATTTCATCTGCAGGAACTTAATATTTCAAATATTTTTTCTATTTTCTGTAGGGATCATATTGAATTTACTTTTTCATTTATATGTAGTTACTAAGAGCTTTTAAAAAACAATAAAGAATTACAAATTTCTAGAATTATTATAAAAATTCAAATGAGTAAAATATAATTTGTTTACTTAAGGTAAATTTTCTAGTAATCGTGCCTCTACCGGTTATCGGAAAATGGAGTAATCGTTTCAGTTAAAGATTTTTTTTATATTCACTTATTATTTTTTATGACTAAATAAATATTCAAATATAAGCCTAAAATTTCATTATATTACTTTAGTAGGTAAGATATACTATAGTTAATAATTACTATGTTCAATTGTTTTAATTAATAACTTACTATAAGTGAAAATTGAATAAAAAATTGAATATTTAGGAACAAAAACTCAACTTTCTAGCATTGATCAAAGAAAATATTATGAATATAATCAATACAAAAAACTCTTTTAAAAATGCTGTTTTTGTTAACGGTAATAAATTATGACCCTAATTTAAATAACAATTTATCAAAAATTTGAAAATTTTATGAAAAAATAACTTCTTAGTGTTGTTCTGAGAGAATATTACTATTATTATTATGATTATTATTAATAAATTATTATTTGTATTCTTGATATTATTTAAACAACTATGTTCATAGCTTGCATTAATTTTTACCTTAATCAGTAAAAATAATTAAAATTTCATTAAAAACGGAAACTATTTATTGTTAATATAGCAGAAGATAGTTTTAATTAATAATAATTTGCATATAAAATTATTTTTTTATATTGTTTAAATCATTAGATTACTGCAGGTTAAAATTAAAGAAAAAATTGTATATTTAACAAAAAACCTCAACTATTTAGCATTGACCAAAGAAAATATTATAAATATAAATAATAAAATAATATAACAAATTATTTTTCAAAAAATTTGCTTTTTTTAATTAAAATATATTATGACCCCAATTTAAATAATACTCGTTTGTGTTTTTTTTGGACCCTAGAAAAGAGGTTAGAAGTGAGATATTTAATAATTAATGAAGAATTTACATTTCAAAAAGACAAGTCGATACATTAAGGCCATGTGACGAGAGGGTCACAGGACCAAACCTGGTCTTCAATTTATCTGTTTCAATTTACGTATAAACGAAATAAAGTATCGCTCTGAAAGTTTGCAAATGAAAGAACAGTTGATAAAGTGCACGTGTCTGCTTTGTTCTGGTGGAAATTTAAAAATTATTTATTTTCGATGAAAGGAAAAGTAGAATCTATATTGGTACTTTTCTTTCCCAACTTACGTCCACACGGAATGAGATATCGCGTTCAAAATTGGACACGATAATTAGAGGGCACGTAGGAATGTGTCTCGACTCCTTAATAATTAGAATTTAACAAATTTTAATTAATAATTTGGAGAATTACTGACCTTGCATTAGAACACTGCAAGAAATTTTCAATGTTGTCAAAAGGGCTCGTTATGCGGTTTATATTTATTATGGTGGGACAAAACAACGAAAATCGCTCACGAACGTTATACACAAAAAATATAGTATCTAATGTGTACACTTGAAATGCAAATAAACGAATTTTGTCTGACATACGCATCGGCTGTTTCAGAGCAGCAGTTGCGCAGCGAGTAGACCACTTCGAACTTCTACGAGTCTGTAGATAATACAGATTGCATAATTACTGACAGAGAAAGATAGAAGTCAAACTTCTGCCGTTAAGCCTAAATGCTTCGGTCAATATTTCGTATTTTCAAACAAAAAAAATTGTCTTCGCCTAACTCTGTGCCGTGGCACAAACGGTCCTTTAATATTTATTAATATTTTTCCGAAAGTTTTTTTCGAATTTTTCGTAATTTTTTGAAAATTTATGTGCTTATATGATATTTTACATGAGATTATTAGTTAATGAGACTATGAGTTTATGTTATTATATGAGAATTTATATGAAATTATGAGTCAATGAACTTATGAGAACATGAGAAACATCTGAATCCATTTACCTATTTTTTTAATATAAATTAAGAAATTAAATCTGTATTTCGAGCTACAGAGTAAAAGTTGTACATAAATAATTCTAATATGCAATATTTTTATGTAGATTTCCAAATAAAACCACCATTTTACTTATGGATTGGGGCCTAGCACTCTATTACGAGGAACTCGAAACAGTCAGTGCTCTTTTTCTTTACCTTTTTGCACTATTCCTCTTCTGAAAAATTAAAAATTGTAATAATTCGCCATTGAATGATAAACAGTTTTCTATTTCACTTTACGGTTGCGTTAACACGTTACTATGAGAAAGGTAATGGTAACGTGTTACAATTTTCGTGTAACTCTAATATAAAGTAACGTATGTTACTTATTTTGTTCCTCTTTATTTTTTTTAGTTATATTAAAAGGATAAAATTTACGAAAAATCCGTCACTTTGCGTTGATTATATTACGTATTGTAAATAAAATGGAGTTTACTGATTATTAAAGTATTTTTAATATCTTATCTGAATGTTATACAGTTTTCATATTTTCAAATCTTTATAATTTCAAAAGTTCTTGCAAAACGAGAAGAACGAATAAAAAGTTTAATTAAAAATAAAGTAACGTCAATTTAACTCGCTACTTTTAAAAAAAATTATTGGAAACTTGTTAAAAATTTTAGAAAGTATAGGTAACGCGTTATTTTCTAGAAAGTGGCGGTAAGGTTACCGCGTTACGTTTGAGCGGTAACGTTTCAAACACTGCTACTAGCTCTCTTTGCAAGATGAGGCAACACTCATGAAGCTTAACCTCTTTATTCAATCAATTGAAAAAAACTTTAATTTAGAATTTGTTTTTTAATTTAGCTATAACAAGTCAAACGTATGCCACAATGTTTTAGATTTCAGTACTTAACAATTGAAGTTGTTGCGTTTTCTAATTCACTACTTTTTAGAATGTTTTAGAAACCTTCTACGAACGTCCTCAGGACGTGCCAGTGAGTTGATCTCTTTTGTCCGTTAACACTCTTTGTGAGACGAACTAGACACAAACAGTTTTTAAACTTATTTATTCACTCAATTAAATTTTTTTTAATTTATTAGCTATACATTTGTTTTGATTACTGTATAACTTAATGAGACGAGATAAGGCAAGAAAAGAAGTTGTTCCTCGTTTTCTTTTCTTTTCAAATAAATATTTGACAAAAATATACACGGAAAAAATTTGTACTTGAGGAATTACAGAATTAGTTCCGATGTGGCGGATATGAGAAAAAATCCTT
>JAAAKG020147320.1:0-10482 GCA_010014905.2 Druon quercuslanigerum
GTGTGGGGTGGGGGGGGGGGGCGGGGAGGGGGGGTGGGGGGGTGGGGGGTGGGGGGGGGGTGGGTGAGGGGGGGGGGGGGGGGGTGGGCGGGGGGGGCTACTTAAATCCTGGAAAAAATTCTGTAACAATTTCAGGATTTTCTAGGTATCAAGATTTTTCAAGTATAATATTTCATAGTACGGATCTATTAAAGTAATTCGCATTTTTGTATAGTACTATACATATGTAAAACGAATTCACTTTTTTTCATTTGTTAAAGTAACTTTTTTTAATGACAGATAATTACGTACGAAATTACGAATCTTCTACTGGACTAGTTGAATTTAAAACCAAAAAAATGAATTTTCAACAAATAGGAATTCTTTTCGACTAAAAAAGACGAATTTTCACCGAAATATGATTTTCAAGTAAAAAAATTTAAACCTTCAACCAAAAATTGAACAGTTAAATTTTCAGTTAAAGAAAATAATTTTCAACTAAGATTATGGAATATTCAATTGGATTAGTTCAATTTTCAATTTAAAAAAGTAATTTTTAACGAGAGATCAATTTTCAACTAGCTAGATGAATTATCAAAGAAATAGTTGAATGTAACAAAAATTACATTTTTAATAAAATGGTTGAAATGTGAATTAAAAAAAATTAACCAAAAAAAGGAATTTCCGACAAAATAGTTACATTTTCCTACAAAGTGATAAATTTTCAACTAAAATTATAAATCTTCTACTGAATTTGAATTTTAAACCATAGTTTAATTTTTATCAAAGTCGATCAATTTTCGGCCAAAAAACACGAATTTTCACCAAGTTACATACATTTTCAAGCACAAAAATAAGCCTTCCATCTAAAACGGAATAGTTCAATTTTTAGTTAAAGAAAACACTTTTCAACTAAAATTATGGAATTTAAAAAATTTATAGTTAAAAAAATTAATTTTGAAAGAGAGATCAATTTTCAACAAGTGATGGATCAACTAGATTTAGTACATTTTCAGTTTAAGAAATTTATCTTGAACCAAGAAGATTAATTTTATACCTAGAGACGAATTTTCAACTAAATAGTTGAATTTTTTAGTCTAAAAAAGATACTTTTAAACCAAAAATGGAAGTTACATTTTCACTGAAAATAAAATATTTTTCGTTTTAGAAAAGCAAATTTTATATAAAACAGTTGAATTTTCATTTAAATGACAAATTTCACCAAATATAGGAATTTTCAGTTTAAAAACTAATATTTTGCAACGAGAGACAAATTTTTAACTAAAATGATAGAATATTCAACTGTCTTAGTTAAATTTCCAGTTGATAAAATAATTTTTTAAGAAAAAGATGAATTTTCAAATAAAATGATGGGATATTCAACTGGATTCAGTAAATTTGCAGTTAAAAAATTTAATTTCCAACTATAAAAAGATAACTTTCCAACTAAAAGTTGAATATGTATACTTTCAGTGAAAAAATTAATGTTTAACCTGGAAGGTGAATTTTTATTTAAAATTATGAATCTTTAACCAAAATAAGTAACAAAGTTTTCATAAAAAATATTAATTTTCAACAAAAGATGAGCTGATCTTTCGACTAAGAAAAACTTTTCAATCAGAAGAGAAGAAAAATTATCCAACCATTGATTTTTCAGTTAAAAATATACTTACAAAACAAATGAATTTTCAACAAAATAGTGAAGTCAGTAATATAAAGCTACTTTTAGAAATTAAAAAATATTTTTATTTTATATTACAATTAAATACTAAACTAAAGCACCCTTTCGAAAAAATTCCGTAATATAAAAAAAATCCATGACATTTCTAGACTTTTTGAGGGATATAATATGTGCCCCCAGGCTTTTAAAAAAATAATATGGAATTTGGAATGGCAAAAGATCGATTAAAAAAAATGGAAAAAATAAGTACTTTTTATAACTTTTTTTTGAATTAAAGTATAGTCATCTCACAAGGAGCATTCACGGAATAATTTTCACTCAATAACTTTTAATATTGACTCCCCGAATGGATTTTAAGCGTGCACGGTATTGTTTGATATTTTTTAAACATGAATTATTATTTATCGATAAATCACTACTTTCCACGTATTCATAAAATAATTTTAAATTGTTTCAACAATTATTATTTATGATAACAAATTTTTAAATATACAAATTATTTTATTTTTTTTATAATTTTTTTGTTATTAAATTATACAAATTTGAAGTTTTTTTCTTCAACATACTTGGTAATTATTGAAACAATTTTCATTTGCTTAAACAATTTGTTCTCCCTGTAATCATAAGAATTTATTATATTTTAGGAATTAATGACAAATTTAACAGATCTTGAAATTATATTTTTTTCTAAAGAATATGTAGCAATTTTCCTTTATTTAAGCCATTTTTTCTCTGTAAATCGTGAAAGTCTATCCTGTTTTGCAATCAATCACACAGTTAATGAAAGTCAAAATTATTGTTTTTTTTCTTTACGATATTTTGACATGATTTAAACAACTAATAATCATTCACGTGCGCCTGTTTACTGGGAAGGTGAAGACAAATCTAGATTTTTCAAATTGAATTATATAAACATAGTATATTGTAAAAGAATAAAAAAAGGAATTTCTCCACCTTCACTATGAAAAGGCGCAAGTGATTAATAATTTATAAAAATAATTGTGAAAAATATTTAACAAACAAAATATTATTCAACATTCGTTAATTGTGTCATTAATTACAGAAAAGAATAACTTTTCTCGCTTTACAGGGAAAAGAAATGGTTTGAACAAATAAAAATTCTTTAAATAATTTACTAATATCGTTTATAAATATATTTCTCTCCACATTCTTTCATTGTATCATTATTTGTAGGAAATTATACGTTTTTACGATTTAAGAGAAAAAATAGATTAAGCAAATGAAAATTGTTTAAATATTTACCAATATGTTAAATAAGAACTACTCTACTATTGACATTCATAATATTTGTATAATTAATCCCAAAAGATAACAATCTTTATGATTGTAGTGGAAACTCGACACTTATCAATTAAAAATAATTCAGGCTGGAAAATGCCAAAAAAACACCGTCTTTAGCATCAATTTGATAGAAAACGGGATTTTTTTTTGCATTTTCCGAACACAATAAAAGCGGATTGGGGATGTAAAAACTAGAGTTTTTTTGGGTGGGAATTATTCCGCAAATACTTCTTACGAGGTGAACATGATTTAATTCACAAAAAGTTTACTTATTTTTTCCATTTTGTTGAAAATCCAGTTTTTCCCATTTAAAACCTCACGACAGCAAAATTATGGAATTTCTTTTTCTGGAAAACGAACTAATTGGAGAGAGATCACAAAAAATTGAATTTTTTCAAGTATAAGTTTGGACCACCCTAGTAGACGCCCCGAAATTTAAAAAAATGCTTACATTTCGCGATTTATCTAAAAGTTCCTGCCAATTCAGTCCATTTCTAAAAGGAGTATCAGTTTCAAATTCACACTTTCTAATTAATTCATTCGGCACATATTCTTTTTCTCCAAATTCGCTCATTTTAAAAGACAACCCCTTTAATTCGACGATTCCAACTTTTGTACAACCTTTTCATAACAAAATGTCAAAAATACACCCTGAAGTTAGACAAAAATGTGATGCGTGAAAAAAATGACATTGTTTCCATGTGTAGTGTTTATTTTAAAACATCTTATTTTTAATATATAAAGGATTACGGATCTAATATTATTTACAGAACGGTAATTATGCGTGTAGTACCAACTAGGATTTTATATTTAAGTTTCTTATCACTCAGAACTGTAGAATATGTACAGAGATATACTTTCTTTTCTAGGGATTTGACAGTGGAAATAATAATAATTATTATTTATTAAGACATTGGTTCTCATCGAGACATAATTCCGAAACTTTTTTTGCAATGCGTACAAAAACTGCTTGCTTGAATCTAGCTTAACGCGTACTTTATTCGATTGATCTTTCACCCTGGGAAAAAAATAATTAGGCACTATTCGCATTGTCTTGCTTAACGTAAAATAAAATTCGATAGATAATAAAACTGTACACAAACTGATAACTTACATCAAATTATTAACGAGGTATACAAGTCATTAATAAACTAAAAGTAATCAACGAGAGCTTTTGAAAGCTTGCCTCGCACATGCGCGACAAAAATAGTATTTCTCTATCAACTTGACCCTTTAAAGCAAAAATGAAAACAGTTTCTTCTCTCCAATTATCCAAAGTTCATACTTTCTTCATAATGTTAAACTAGGTTCAAGTCAAACATTCCCATTTTCATCGTGTTGTCGTGGTTTCATACCACGACAATAACAATATCAGCAATTATACATTTTTATTCCGGGAAATAAATCTTCAAAAATATCGAACAATAAATTATCGCGAGCGAAAAATATAAAACCCTAGGTTATGTGGTACAGCTCTTAAAATATCAAGTGAACGCCTTTATAGGATAATAGTATTAAAAGTATGATCGTTACCTGCATTTCTCCCTCTTCTCGAGAAATACTTCAACCGTCATAAATTAATAATAAACCTAAGTAAAAATTTAAGTTGATTGTAATACATAGAGACATGAATCCTAGAGCATGTGTAAAACCTAATACATAGATTCTATCGGCGGTGATCAACTGAATTGTGTGTTTTAATTTTTACAATTTTCAAAGAGCCTTTCTTTCAAAATAGGAGTCATTTAAAATGTCAATTTGTCTCAAACCAACGCACAAAATCAAAGTCGCTATAAATATATACACAAACGATGCACACTTACTATTATGTTTGGACACCTTTTATTTAAAGTGCGATCCAATATAGCAAGTGCTATTTAACTTCTTGGTTTTGCTCGTGAGTACTTTCAGTTCTCACTTGTCAAGTTCTAATGCAGCATATTGCTCTTCGTCAACTTCTGTCATCATCAGGTTTCCATCAGGAAGCAGCAGAACGACTCTTCTTGTGCCACCTGTTAACAATACAAATTTAAATTTAAAAACTAGAACATAACTAAATAAATACGCTTTCTTTAGAAAAAAACTCTGCTTATTTTCCAACATTTTGTTGTGGATTCTATAGAAAGTCTTATGTGATTTGAGAACTTTCTAATGACAATGAAAAGAAGTCAAAAACACTCCCCTACAGTTTCATACAAAAATTCCTTCTGTCTCTGAATCATTGAATCATAGATATAGCTAAAAATCACGAAAAACCAAACATTTTTCAAATTTGAACAGCAACAACATTTTTTTTATAGATTTAAATTATCAATGAAAAAGTACAAATCAAGTCAATTTTATGCGCTAATTCCATTAAAATATTTTTTACCCTCCCTAATTGACTTTTAAGGGTACAAAAAATCGAAAACAGTCGAATTTTTCGCAACAATAATATATAAGGAATGTTGAGATTAAAATAATTCGTATTGACTTTGAATTACAAGAAACTGTTCAAATGTGATATATTGCTAATTTTTGGAATGTATATTATCAGAAAAAAATTGTTATAATCAAGTAGATTTGTACCTAGATACAAAAAAATAATTAAAATATTTTTTACTCTACCCAAGTGACCTGGAAATTTCAAAATATCGAGAAAAAATAGACTTTTTCGCTGTTTACTAAGAACTACGGCAATTTTTTTTTTATTATGCATTAAGAAGAATTTATTTTCGGAACAGTGTTGCCACAATGAAAATAATATTAATAACAAAAGCTAACAACATTTGTACCAAAACCAGATTATGTGCCAGTTCTTTAAGTGAAATCTTTGACATTCTTTTATTCTTTTGACATCTCTGAAATCTCAGAAGTATGATTTACTAGCCCCCTTTTAAAATTTATAAAATCCTTGAAATCTTCTGAAAGTTTTAAAATATTTGTAAAATCTTCTAAATAAATTTGAAATCTTTATGCCACCTTTATGAAATCTGAAACATGTGTGAAATCTTTTGTATTCATTTGAAATCATTAAAATATTTTAAATCTTTGTGAAATCTTCTAAAAACATTTGATATTATTTCAAATCTTCGAAATTTTCTGAAATCTTAGAAATCTGATTTACCTTTTTTAAAATCTTTAGAATCCTTAAATCTTCTGAATGTTTTAAAATCTTTGCGAAACCTTTTTAATTTTCTAAACAAATTTGGAATCGTTTAAAATCTTTGAATTTGAAATATTTGACATTATTATGAAATCTTTGAAGTATTTGTGAAATCTTTTGTATCCATTTGAAAACATTAAAGTGTTTGAAATCGTTTTGAATCTGGTATACTCAACCCTTTTTGAAATCTTTATTGAATTGTTCTGAAAGCTTTGAAATATGTATGGAATTTTTTGTATTAATTTGCAATCATTAAAATATTTGAAATCTTTTGAACCTTTAAAATTTTGATTGCAAACGCTTTTAATTTTTAATTGTTTCATCCTTCAAATATGCATTAAAAAAAATTAAATAAAACTTTACGCTTATAAATGAAGATGTAAAAAAGAAAATGGTTTAAAAAGATTTTAGGATTAAGTATTGTAAATGGATTCATATCATAATTGACAAAATTAACAACTGAACTTAACATCAAATAAAAAGCTGAAATGAAACTCATTTTAAATTTGTAAATACTTTCTCTCTCTATCAAAAAAAAAGAAGACTTAATAATCGCATTATATTATCCTGTTTACTCCTCAAATAAGGTTAAGACTTTTAGTTCTTTTAACAGAACCGCCATACCGCTAATGCAGCCGAAACGTTCCAAACGATTTCAAATCTTTCACAAAAATTTCTCAAAGGCTGGCACACTAGATTTCAAGAGTGATCAACCCCTCGAAAATCTCCTTATCAAACGGATAAAAATGAGAAAAAAAAACTTACCAGGTGTAGGATCATCCGCCTGAACAACCTGCGCGACAACCTGTCCCTCAGAATCATCTTGTGTTCCCGCAACCGCTGTCGCAGACGCATTCGGATCCTCCATAATCGACATGACCATCTGATTATCCGCCGTTTCTCCTCCTTCGCCTTCCTTAACATAAAACTGAGATCCCAAATTCGCCTGATCAGGCAAAAGTTGGGCTACAGCTTCAGCAACTGCATGGTCTAAAGTTAAAACTGATCCATCTTCTCCCTGCTGATCAGTGGTCACATACACGCACTGTTGTTCGCCATCAGCTCCCCTCGTTACCAACAGCGTCTGGCCATCCTCGGCCTGTCCAGCAACTTGATAAACAACCCCATCTTCTCCCGTGATAGTCACCACATTCTCAGCATCATCCGCCTTCTTCTCCTCCTCCTCATCCTCGGCCTTCTCCGAAATTTTAACTTCCGCCGCCACTGCCGGTGTCGTCGTGGTCGCAGTGGCCATTACCGTTTCCGTCGACGAAATCATTTCCGCCTGAGTCGTCGGGGCACTACTAGTCGTGACAGGAATGCTGTCATCTAAGATCGGCAAGTCAGGCGCAGTCACGGTCGAAAGACCAATTTGCTCCGACTCTGACGTTTGAACAATAGTTCCCGTCGTACCACCAGGACTCATTTCAACCCTCATCATTCCGGAAGCGTCGGTTAATCCCTCAAGAGAAGGAAGAACCAATTCCGCATTGGAACCGGAAGCAGCTGAAGTGGGTGTGATGTCCGACGCGGCAATGATTTGTACAGGCGTTGGTGGCGTGGGTTCGGGAACTTCTGGTTCCGGTTGCTCGACAGGTTCCCCGTCGGGACCAATGATTCGTCCAGTTAGAGGACACAGGCTAAATTCATTAGGTGGACTTTCAGGCTCAGCAGGAGTGATAACAGTGGCAGCAACCGTAGCTGCAGCTCCAGCAGCAGGTGTTGCTTCTACTGGAGGAGCTTCTGGCTCCTCCTCACTACTGCTTTCCTCAGAATTCACCTCATGGAATTCCATGTGTAAACCGTCACCCTCGGCAAGTTTGCTTTCCTTGGGCTTGTTAGCCTGATTAGATGTAACTTGCTCCGCAGGCTTCGGCTTTC
Organism: Druon quercuslanigerum; assembly: GCA_010014905.2. Taxonomy (NCBI): domain Eukaryota; kingdom Metazoa; phylum Arthropoda; class Insecta; order Hymenoptera; family Cynipidae; genus Druon; species Druon quercuslanigerum. The sequence continues at coordinate 7,989 of JAAAKG020147320.1, forward strand.
CTCGAACTGGAGTTCCTCTGGCACCTGCCAAAAGACCACGACCAGGCGATGGTTTCACACCAGCCTGCTCCTGCGCTTTTCGCTTCGCCATCAGTAATTTTTGTTGGGGAGATATCAGCGACTGAGGCTTGCCGGGTGGTAATTTTTGGATTGGTTTCGCCTGCACGGGACTGGCTTTTTGTGGCAGCTTATTGGCACCACCGGGGACGACTGTAAACTTGGGCTTCATTTGGGTGACTGGACTCAGAGTGGGCGTGGAAGTCTGGACCATACCAGGCGACCGCTTTTGAAAGACTTGTCGAGGCGCTGCTTGCCTTGAAGCAGGGGCTCGAATCGGTGATCGGATTCCTCCTACGCTGACAAGGTTTGCTGGAGCAGTTTGTCGAAGAGTTGTTCTCGGTAGGAGAGCACGTCCATCAATGCCGCGTTGTACCGTCGTGAGACCTGGACGAATACCTAGAACACGATTTTAGAATTTATAGTTTTTGAATAAAGGATGAATTTTGTTTGTTTCCGAAAAAAAAAGATTTTCTATATTGCAGGGCGTCTACTAATTTTTTTTAATGAAGGAGCCATACAAAGATTTCGCATTTCTTAAAACTATCGACTAGGTATATGTATACAGTTTCGCGAGTTTATTCAGGGTGTCTACTGTATCTTCCAACAAAATTTCAGGACTTTTACAGTTTCTCCAGGACAAAAAAATAGATTTTTCCAGGTACTTTGTTTGATTATTGCAATTAACATTATAAAAAAAATTAGTATAATTCGCAATTTATATAATTTTTTATGAATTATAAATAAACTTCAGCATTACAGTACTGATTAGAAATGGAAAGTTTCTTCATCGGTTCAATAAATAATTATAAAATTTAATAAATAAGATCATTATACGGGACGGTGGAGCAAGAAGCAAGTTCAAAAATCTTTTTTCTTTAAGGGAATAAAAATTCCAGGACCTTTAGCATTGTTCAAGGATTTTTTCTGGTTTATCCAGGTAAAAAATAATTCAAGGACTTTTCCAAGTTTGCAAGGATATTCAGGATGTTAGACACCCTGGTTTGTTATAATTTTTGCAAGATATTCTTAAGTTTATTAGCACCATCAATTAATTGAATAGTTGAATACTACTTAAAACTAAAAAAACGATCAGTTTTCAACCAAAAAATAGAATAGTTACCTTTTTAGCCTACAACATTAACTTTACACACACAAAAAATGTAACCAAAATAATGAATTTTCAACTCAAATTATAAATGTTTAACCGGAATACTTGAATTTTCAATCAAAAAGATTAATTTTCAAACAAGACTAATTTTCTACAAAAAAGACGATTTTTCAATAAAACACGTGAATTCTCAATAAAATAGATAAATTTGCATCTAAGGAAAAACAAATTTTAACCAAACAGTTATATTTTTAACGAAAAAAGATCAACAATGGATCATCGCAAATTTCTGCAAAAAATCAATCATTTTCAACCAAACTGGCGATTTTTCAACCACAATGATGAATCCTTAACTGGAATAGTTGAATTTTAAACAAAAAATACGACTTTTCAACAAAATACATGAATCTTTACCTGATCAAGATAATCAAATCAAATCAGAACCATAATAAAAAAATTCAACCAAAAATTAAACGGTTGAATTTTCTACTGATGAAATTAATGTTCAACGAAAGAGATAAATTTTCAACTAAAACGATGAATTTTCTGCCATAAAAATAAATGTATAACAAATCTCAGTACTTGAATCCCTAACCAAACAAACAGATGAATTTTCAACCAAAAAGAATATTTATAAAAAAAGAATTCTACACTAAGAAAGATAACTTTTCAATCAAAAATGGAATAAGTCAACTTTCAGATAAAAAAATTAATTTACAGCCAAAAGAAAAACACAAATTTTCATTAAAATGTTGGAAAATTCAAATCTTCTACTGATGACAGACCAGATTATTAATTAATGAAAATCTAAAGGGCTTTTAACAATTATTAGATTCTACACAATTCTCATTAATATTAGTATAACATTCACATTAAAATTCTATAATGAGAAAATAATTCTGATTAACAAAAATTTAGTAAGAAAAAAAGGACATATTATATTATTATAATATATGGAAGGCTGAAAAAAATTGTTAAATTTCGAAAATGGTCAAAAATAAGTTAGAATACAAATGCCATACCCTTTGAACTTTTATACAGCATTAGAACAATTTGGTTAAGAGAATATAAATATTCTTCCGATGATACACCTGCTTGCTATAAATGCAATAAATTTTGTAATTATTCATGTTTTTTAATCGAACTTATACGTTTATTTGACATTAATTTCAATAAATTACGCGAAAGGTATTAATATACAAAGTTAACTGTTTTGCAGAGCAACAGTTTTTCAATAAATTAGTAATAAAAATAACAATTTTATATTTTTTTATTTAATATACAAATAGATTTCTTTACTTTCCTAACTCAGACTGCAACACTATC
>JAAAKG020147321.1:0-10481 GCA_010014905.2 Druon quercuslanigerum
CCGGAATATTAAAATTCGAGGGATGACTGAAAAATCCCGAAAAATAAAATTCCCGAAACTGTACAATTCCCGAATTTCAAAATGCCCAAATAATAAAATTGAAGAATAATAAAATTGCCACAAAATGAAATTACCGACACTGTACAATTCCCGAATTTAGAAATGCCCGAATAATAAAATTGACAAATAGTAGTAGTGAAAATTTAGTACAAATATCAATATAACAATATTGAATGATTCGTGACAATTTAATTAATAAAAAATTTCTGTTAGAAAATTAAAATGTAATACATGTTTCTTTATCCATTTTTAATAAAAATTTATAATATTTTCACCTAATAACTCGGAATGTGAAATATCAATTCGAAACATAAATATTTACTTCATTGTAAAGTTAGCATTAAAAGTAATTTATGTGGCAAACCTTTAATATTGTCACTAATTTCACAAATAAAATAGGGATGAGCATTACAAAAGTATTATTATTTTATATTAATTTGTTATTTTGTAAATCATGTCAGAATCCCTGCTTCCACTTTATCGATGTTTTGACGAAACAGTAAAACAGGGAGTTGCTGCGAGGCGAGAATCAACGTATAATGGATTTAAAATAGTTACCCTTAACGCCCCAGGGCAACGATTTTACCTATAGAGAAAGAGTGGAGCAAGCTAGTACCAAGAGGGCAGAAGCTTAGGACCTCACGAAAGTAGTTGCTATCCCCCACTCCAAGGCACTTGCCGCATCTAGGTGTATAATATCTTTGGTTGTGTCGATACTGCGTCAAGATATCAATTCCTATTATGGAGAGACCTTCATACCTCATATAGCCGGCTTGGGCTGGCTGAAGTTAGAGGTCATTCATCTAGGGAGAGTTGTGCAACGTTACCCCTTGTACTAGCCGCCGCGAAACCGGAATCGGAAATATGCAACGAAGCGCGATCTGAAACAATTACTCTACAAGATTTTAAAGGAATTTAAATGAAAACCTATTTTATAAGTTTGTAAAATATTAAATTAACAGTATATTTACCTTTAATCGCATACAGTTAACGGTAATATTCCTTTTCAATTATTTTGCATTAAAAAGGAATTATTTTATTTAGAGAAAGACTAATTTAATTAACAGGTTGATGAGTAATAACAAATGAACGAATTTTTCAGCTAATATTACAAAGGGAAAATCCCTAAGAACTGAATGAACTGAGAAATTAATCAAGAAGGTTCTTAGCCAATTAGAAGAGAAAGAATTCAAAGAAGAGAATCACAAATGAATTTTAACTTTTAATTATTACATTAAATTTACAAAGCCTTTAGATTTAGAGATTATAATACAAAATTTTGTATCTGTTGTTTCATATCTTTCAAATTAGAACGCTCTTTTACCCGTTCTAAAGTTATTAACATTCCCTTATGATCTCCAATTACTGAATCATGACTTTCCGTTATGATTTTAATTCTTTCACTATCGGAAAGTGTTGTCACCTCACATTTGCACACCGTAATTGTATAATTTCCTTTGCCAAAATATTTTGAAAAATTAATTCTATACTAGTCCAAGGAAGCCTATCAAAACCATTTACCTTTCTAAATATACTTATTGTTTTTAACTTTAATTCTTCCATTGCTTCTTTCAAAGTCCCTATTGCTGACTCTATACTGATAGCAAAAACTCTGTCGTAAAATTTTTTCTTTATTAATAAGTTGAACTGAACTCAAATTCATTAAATGGTCTTCTCTCATCCACAAATATTCCCTAGATAGTTTAAATAAAGGGTTAAGTAAACTCCTCCCAGGTTGCTAATATTTTCCTACAACTGGAATTTCGAACGCTACTTCTTCTATATTGCTCTTGCATCCCTACTGTTCCGTTTCAAAATCATATGTGGTGAAATATTCACCCCAAATTGCATCTTTCTCTTCACTAGATAAATAAATTTCATCGTTATTACTATCTAGGTTCGCCTTCTCCACCCGCTCTTTCATCTCGCGATCAAAGAACCCCTGTCCTATATTTCGCCTCTTTCCAAACTCTAGAAGGTGGGAACCAACCTCACTGCTCTCTCGGCAACGCAACACTGTGGGTACCGAGGCCTCTCTACAATCTACTATGTGGAAACCAACCCCATTGCTCTCTTGGCAACGCAATACTGTGGGTCTCAAGGCCATCCTCGTCCTGGGAATCACAACAATGTGGTTCCCTAGGACCCTGTCCCGGAACACCCAACACTGTGGTTTTCATAGGCAAAATACTTGCTTTTGGGCTCAAGTTAAGGCATCGACACACAGTCATTAGCGGGGCCGTCAAACGACCGTGGAAAGAGGTTTCCCCTAGATATTTATCCATTACTTTAGTCTTCATTGAGGAAGAAGCGCTTATCTGGGCGTCCCCACAGTCGATCCTCTCGTTTCAATATCTACCAACAAAGAGGGAGTCAAGAACAATCTTTGCACTGCATATTCGTTATACATTTCTCCCTTCTCTTCGTTCTCCGAAAGATAATTGGCAGAACAGGTAAGGGTGCGCGCTCCCCCGTCGTAACACCCCTCAACCCCAGAACCATCTGAATCTATTTCTAATAACTCATCTTCATTATTATTTTCAACTGGATTTCTCGATAACGCATCTGCGTTGGAGTTTACTTTTCCCGGTTTATGGATTACTTCAAAATCGTATTCGCGCAACTTCACCTTCCACCTAGCTAACCTCGATCCCAGAGTGGGGTCATTTAATTGGCTCAACCATACTAATGGACGGTGATCCGTTACCAAAGTAAATCTTCGTCCGTAAATGAAAAATGACAGCGAACAATTCCTTTTCGGTTAGATTGTATTTAAAATGGGGCCCTTGTAGTGCACGAGATGCGTATGCAATAGGTAGATCTTTTCCTATAGGCCCTTGGATTATTAAAGCCCCTATAGCATATTCCGAGGCATCAGTGGTTACCACAAAAGGTCTGCTGAAATCTGGGTATGGTAAAATCGGTTGACTACATAAAATTTCTTTTAGTTTTTCAAAGGCTTCCTGAACTTCCGTGTTTCAAGCAAAAGTTGTCCCTTTTCTTAGTAAATTATTAAAAGGTTTAGCGATCTTAGCAAATTCCGAAACAAACCGTCTATAATACCCTGCTAATCCCAAAAATTGCTTCAGGTTTCCCCGATTTTTTGGTTGGGGGAATTTCATCACGGCCTGCAATTTCTTTGGGTCTGGTTTGACCCCGTCTCGAGTAATAATGTGACCTAGATATATAATTTCTTTACTCAAGAATCTGCATTTTTTGGGTTGCAGAACCAAATTCGCAGTATTCAGCCTTCCCAGCAATCTATGGAGTTTCTCATTATGTTCTTTAAGCGATTTCGCGTATATTACAATGTCGTCAATGTATACGAACAATTCGTTACCCTGTAAACCCGCTCATACTTTATCCATCAATCGCTGGAATATGGCCGGAACATTCTTCAATCCAAATGGCATTCTGTTAAATTCATAATGTCCAAATGGAGTTGAAAAAGCAGTTTTATAACGGTCCTTTGGTTCTACTTCTATTTGATGAAAACCCTTGGCCAAATCAAGTATGGTAAAATATTTTGCTCCCCCTAATTGGTCTAAAATGTCGATGATATTTGAGAGCGGATAAGCATCGCTAACAGTTTTTTCATTAAGGGCCCTATGATCTATAACGACCCTCCATTTTTTATTGCCCTTATAATCGGCCTTCTTCGGAATTACCCATACAGGTAAATTGTAAGGGGAAGCAGAAAGAGCGATGGAATCGTTTTTTAATAATTCGTCTGTATCTTTGTTAATTATTTCTTTGTGCACAGGGGGCTATCTATATCCTGTTTTATAAATTGGCCCATTCTCGGTTAACACTATTCTATGTTTGACCGCATTAGTTGATCCGAGTCTGTCCTCTGGCAGATAAAATTAAGTTGAAAATTTGGAAATTGTATTAATTAAACTCTTTCTTTCCTCTGGATTTAGATCTGAAATTTTCAAAATATCAATTAATTTCCCTATTCTTTCCCCTTCCAATCGTTTACGTGTTTCCTTAGTATTCTGATCCTTAAATTTTTCTGTTTCAAATTCCTCTAAGGTTACCGTCGGTATGGTCAACTCGACTTTATTACTCAACGTGTACATGCAATACAAACTTGAACAGTTATCCCTAACCCTAATGAACGCTTTACCCAAATATATTCCAGGTCCTAAGTTTAGTTTAGGCAAATATCCCTCTTTAATTTCGAGGTTCGCTATAGTTAGTTTTATCAACTTTTTAGTCCTTGGTTCGATTTGAATTTTTATATTTCCGTATTCCGGAGAAAAAGCGAAAGTTCCTAAGGGATGACTTATTGTTTTATTTTTCATGTCGATGGTCTCATATTTAAGGAAAGGCATTCCTATTATCCCATCCCCAGGTATATTTAATTTATCGGGTGCTACCTGAAATGCGCTGGGTGCACCGTTAATTTTCAGCTCGACTTTATATTCAACTCTGCTCCGGTGTCTATTAAAAATTTTCCCTTTCCCTCTCTTGACTCTTCCATTCACAAATCGACTTTAGGAGATTCTTGTAGACTTTTATCGGTCAAGGCAAAAAGAGTTTAGACCTTTCTGGGTATTGCCTAGAATAATGTCCCTTTCTTGAGCAAAAATAACACACCGGTTCCGAGTTTGTTTCCGGGCAGTCTCGCGCCAGGTGCCCTACCTTGGCACAACTGAAGCAGGACTTGGAGTTGGGCAGAAAGGATCTGGCGCATCCCCGTTCAAGGTGACCCTGCTCCCCAAAGCGGTGACAGGTCCCTTTCTCGCTTGCCCTGTAAGGTCTAAACCTTTCCGAATGCAATTTTTTGTTTATTTGTTCGGGCTCTAATCGTTCTTTTTTTTCTAATTTTAAAGTTTTTACATAATTAGCTTCCCATTCAGCTCCCCTGGCAATTGAGATCGCCTCCTGCAGAGTCTGGGGTTTCTCAATCCTTACCCGGAGTTCTAACCCTGATTGGAGTCCCATTATGAAATTCTCCTGTGCCATTTCCCTAGCAGATTTAATCATATGATTCGCGGCCTCTTCAGATTTTATTGCTTCTGTTACCTCGATTATGTCTTTCAATATGGTCCCCACTCTGTTCTCATAATCAGTTACTGATTCATTAAATTTTTGAGACACCGTCGCTAAACTTGAGTTTAATTGACCCAAATTCCTGTATTTAGTAAATTTATCTTTTAACGCGTTTAAAAGCTGTTCCAAATTTTCTATGTCGCGAAACAAAAATGAATCATATGCATTTCCCTTTATTCGCGATCTAATCATTAAAAACAGATGGTGCCTGTTCTTTGAGGCAATCGAGTTCCTAGCATAAATGCGATCCCGAATAAATCTGGTCACTGGGACATTTAGCCCATCAAATTCTTTAGGAATAAATTCTAACGCCTCTTTAAAAGTTATTGGATTTTCAGGTTCTTGAGCAGGCAAATTTAATAATCCTGATCCTCCGGTCGTGATTCCTCTTAATGGACTTTGTGGTTGTCCCGCCCCTGTATACCTTAAACCGGCGTATAAAGGTCCCATTGTACGGTCGGTAGCGTTCACCACTCGTAACCCAGTATCTGAGTTCATTGAACCCCTACTCTTTTCCAAGTTACGAATATCGTTAGTCGGAGTGAAGGAAGGCCCAGGCTCTGCCTGGGTTTCCCTTTCCATGGCTACATAGCTATGGTCCATGAAAGTTGATGGGGGAATCGGGGTATCAAAATTAATTGCGTTAGAAGTGACATTTTCTATCACTTCCTCATTATCGTAATTTGACAATAGATTGGGTTCTACCTTCCCTGTCACTGACAACGTTACTTGTTGATCAGCCATATTTAGGCAATATAATATAAAATTTTAATTATCAAATTTCTTCAATCAAACTCCAAAAAAATTTATTTCGCAAATTATTCACAAATTCAATATTTTTATCAAATTCGAAAAAAGATTGGCATTGGTTTCGCAAATTAAATAATGCTTGGTGAACTGACTTACCGTTCGAAGTTCTCGATGAGAGGCTAACTTATCAAAATAAATTTTCGACGATAATTTTTTCACTTAACTCTGACCTTTTACTCTATTTATCATCTTTTTATTTAACCATTCACTTCAATTGACACTAGTTAGCCTTTCTTCGGTTCCATTTCCTCAAAACTCTTGATCCTTTGCCTTTTTGGGGTCCTAATTAGTGTCCTGTCTCCCTTGACTTTTCTTCGTTGCTTGCTGCTTTCGTTATTATCGACGATTCCACCGCTTGTCCTCAGGATCAAAAACCGGGTCAAAAACCTTTGAGGAGGGCGTTTGCGGCTTTCCAAATTGTCCTTGAATTTCCTCCTCTCGTCTTCTTATTTTGGGCCACGTTCGATTTCCATCCATTTAATTCCCTCGTTGCTCATCCACTCAAACCTGGTCCTTTGGCCTTAATCCGTCGGTTCCTGAAGTCCCTCCCTGCCGTCGCTAGTGCATTGCTTCTAATAAATTTTTGTTTGAGATTCCGATCTCTTTTGAGCCAATTATTCAGACTTTTAGTTATCGTTTCGATAATTGGTTTACACTAACTTCCTTTTTGATAATTTGTAAACTGTTTATCACTTCATTTCACACTAATTCTTATCACTGTTTATTGTTAATCTCACAATATTTATTTAGTTTCCTGTGGGATACCCAACTCCCGGCGAGTTAAGTAGTATACCACTTCTGACATCAAAAATTTACTGTAACGTTTCTAGTAATTTAAGCGTGAAAATTCAAATATTTCAAATTTTAGATATTATTAATTTGAAAAAAATAGAATTTAAATTTAATTTAAAAATGAATCAAAAGAACGTGAGTTTTTTCCACTGTAGATTGAAGAATCCTCTTGTAAAAATTAAAAAATTGAATAATCCACCAACGATGCCACTTGGTTCGGAAATAAAATACTAAAAAAAGGTTAAATTACTTGTTAACGGTTTAAATTAAACCAATACAAACTCAATAACTCTGTTAAATCTAAATAAACAATTTATTTGTAGACTTTATAAAAGAAATCGAATTCTAATCAAGCGGACGAAAAACTCTAAGTTTACAAACGATTTGATTTACGGAGACGAGTGGCCATCGCGCATCTCGCGTAACCCTTCGCGCAAGCCTACTCTTATTATTTGATTACAATTAAACCAATCACACTTCACTCTAGATCCACACGTGTCACCCGAAGATGATCTAAGCTCGATTCCCCGAATTATTTTACGATTGTCTCTATCTAGCGTCGAATTTCTTCGCAGGATATAACTTAATAACAATTCTCTCGATATCCTACTCCATTCTTTAAACATTCTGCCTGAGCATTCTTATTTACGATTTCCCTATAAATTATACTACTTAATTCGTAGTACATAAATTTCCTAATTAATCATCTAGTTATTTGCAAAACTAACTCGACATCAAAGGCTTATTCTAAGAAGATATAAAAGTATTATTCTATGATATTTTTCTCTCATTTCATTCTCACGGCTCGACCACCCTGATTGTTTAAGCTGTTAATTTAATCAAATTCCTTTCGGCTCTAGCCCCACATTCCCTCACGTTTCATAAATGTTTATTACTCCTTAATTTCTACTTTGCTAACGATTACATTATCCATCGCCTAATTACACATGCATTCGATTCAATCATTTCCTCCAGAAATAATTCTTCATTTATTAATTAATGCAGTCAGTTCACCTTAAAAATAACCATTGCCAATCTCTTAAATATGTTACTTCATATTTCTCTAATTACTTAAGGTTTTACTACTTATAAATCGTTTGCTTATTTAATTCAAAGATTTGAATTTGTCCCGTTTATTTACTAGTCCGAGAGGTGCTGCCTCTACACCCCATGAAAGTAATTGCTATTTCCCACTCCACCGCCACTTGCCGCATCTAGGTCTATAATATCTTTGATGATGGGAAGATAGGTGTAGAGGCGACAATGCCCACCAAGCTTAAAAGATTGACGCGGGGAATGAGACGTCCAGAGTAGGATAAGTTTGGGTGGTAAGATTCCCCCTAACCCTCTCCGCCTCGACGACGGACCCAGTGCCTTACCGATAGAAAGTATGATTTATGTGGGTGAGTGTAATGGGCCAATAATGTGGTTCGTGGTTTTGTTTCAGAGGAGAGGACGTAAATTGAAAGCAGGGCAGGATATGCGTGAAAAGTAGAAGAAACTTTTACAGGCCAGTTTTTCAACGTAACCGAGGACTGCTTCTAAATCTCGTCAATTGGGAATATTTTTTCAATATGCATTTCATTAAAAATGAATTTCCGAATGTAAAAAATAATTTATTAATTATCGCAGGTAGGAGAAATAAATGAAAAGAATCATTTAAAATTTCTCTGCGGTAACATTTTTTACTTATTTAATTCTGACTCAGAAAACTGCCTCTTTTCTAGATCATGAAACTTTTTTAAATAGGAAGAATAGAGTAATTAGAAAAGTAGATATACAATTTAGAAAGCAGGACATATATAATTCAAAAATATGCAAATTCAAATTTGTTGGTTATAAAAAATTATCTGAATTGCATGTCGTTCTCCACTACAGAAACGTCCAATTTTACTGTATAATTACTTTACCTTCTTCGACTTCGCACATTCAATAAAATTTGCAAATGAAGTTGTATTCGCCTAAATTTTGGAATTGTTCACGTGAACATTAAGTCAGTTGCAAGATTTCTCAGTATGTATGAAATTCACTAGAAATCAAAATTGTTGTTAACACTTGAAAAAAGTATTATTTCAGCGCTACTTTCAGGTATTGGAATACGACTAAAAGAACTGTACTGGTGGAATTCCAAACTCGTTTTTCTGCATTGAAAAGAATAGAATAAAAGTTATATTTCCAAAAGAGGCACGAAAAATAATAACTGTAAGTAACTTTTGTGAAAATTTTGTGATAATATGTCACTAATAGCATAATACTTTCTTTTACGGAGGAAGAAAATTTTTATTTATAAATTAACAGCATATGGATGTTAGCCATGCTTAAACAAAAGTAAGTCCGAATCTCGACGTGCATCTTCGACTTTTTTGTTACTCGTGGGTTCAAAATGAAGGGCGTGAAAGGAGAAATAAAACTGGTCGGTTTTTACAGAAAAATTAATTTGTCTCGAAAACGACCGATCATAATGCAAAATTGAATTTTATTATTTATATATAACATTTTTTAAACTACATATTGTGAAGTTTGAGTACGTTTATGATTAGGATCAATAAATATTTGCACTGAAGAGTAGGGGAATTCTCACTTATACAAATTTGAAGAGTAGGTATAGCAATGTGCCGTTTCACAAACTTTTACTTTTCTAATCTTTCGACCGAAAGTTTCGTAAGAAGTTGCAAATCAGAATTCATAAATATTCAATTGAAAACCATTATAATACCAAATTATTAAATTGTTAAGACAAAGAGACAAGTTCTCTAACAAAACGTTGAATTTTGAACACAAGAAAATCAATTTTTAATACAATGGATGAATTTTTAAAGAAGGGTGCAGTTTTTAGCAAAAATGATGAATTTTTGATAAGGAAGGTGGATTTTTGACTAACAAGATTCATTTTCTTTCAAAAGAGATGAAATTTAGACGAAAATTATGAATATTGAACAAAAAATGATTTTTTAAGAAATTATTTCAATTTTTAACAAAATAAATCAAAAATGTTAACCAAAACAGATGAATTCTTAACGAAAAACGTGTTGGTTGATATTTTACCCAAACAAAGACGAATTTTTAACAAAATGGGCATATTTCAAACTAAGGAGTTCAACTTTTAACTAAAATGATGAAGTTTTAACCAAAAGATTTTATTTTCAGACTAAATAAAAAATTTGGGTAGGACTTTTTATTATCTTGTTGATCTCTAATTTGCGTGACTTTTTTTATTTTATTTCCTGATTTATTTCCGAAATTTATCATTCACCACACGGTCACGTTGACAATATGGGCATATTGGCAACTTGACTCGCTATAACCATAAAAAAGTCGGTGCAATCGTAAAATCAGGTTTTATCTAAAGGTAACGTTGGTACAAAATCGCCCGAAATTGGTGACGTAATTTATGGATGATCCCTTATTGACAGGTTTTTAAGTATACATATTTTATAACGAGACTGATAAACCAAAAATTATCTTTTTATTAAGCCGCGTCTTTTACATTCTGCCAAATTTTCCAGTGCGATCAGCTGTTTTCCAACAGATTAATTTTTGTGTAATAACAGGCAAATTTACAATAAGCGACCTCTAAATATTATACGATTTTTGTCTCTTTTCACGTGGCTAATTTTGAACCAAAATTGAAAAAAAAATCAAGAATTATTCATTAAAGTTAGAGGTGAGCAAAAAAATTCGATTCGACATTCGATTCGATCAACGCACCGATCGAATGTCGAATATTCGACATTCGATCCGTGTTCCGATCGGATCGGATT
>JAAAKG020147322.1:0-32337 GCA_010014905.2 Druon quercuslanigerum
ACTCGAGAGAGAGAAAGAGAAAACATGGAGTGCGTGAGTCATTCAATGCGAGGAAGTAACGAGGAACTTCGTTCCCACTGCGTGTCCCGCGACACGTTCTCATTTTTTTTATTTTTACTTGGTACCCTAGTGTATTATGCCTATAAAATATGACATTTAAGTATGTAAACCTGGTTTCTTTTTTATTTCACTATTCACGTATTAGGTTGCAATCAAGTGAGCGAAGGCGGTCCTACAGTTTTAATTGGGATTCGAACTACTAAAAATGCGGTAAAAGTACATAGGAAAAATTTCAATGATCAGGGATTGTATAAGTCTGATTCATAGTTACCATTCCTAATTAATCTTTAGCTGCATAAAACACTATCAAAGTGGTGCATTCACAGGAAAATAAAAAGGTGATTTTTTACAGACAATTTGCATGTAGACTTTTAATTCATAATCAAACTTATTATTATTTATAAATTGTGTGCCGAAACGTTTGAAACAACTTAATTAGTTTCAATTCACCTGACCCTAAAGCCAACAACTGACATTAAAAATTTCTACAAAATTTATAATAAACTAATAAAAATAATATTTTATATAAGCTTAGCGCGTATACTTCAATGTGCAGAGCTTCATGTGTTCAGTTTTAACGTGCAGAGTTTCATGCATACAGTTTTAATGTGTAGACTTATCAGATAAAGAAATTTAAAGTTCAAAAGAATTAATATGCAGAGTTATTATGTGTAGACTTTAATGTGTAGACTTTGTCGACTTACTATTTAATGTGTAGAATTTTTACGTAATGAATTAAATGTGTTGACTTGAAGTTGCATCCTTAATAAAAGAAAAACATCAAGAACCAAATATGTACCTACATTTTCAACCAAGAACATTAATAATTATCAGAAAATATGAATTTTCAATAAAATACATACATTTTTAACCAAATAGTTAAATTTCTTACCAAGAAGATTAATTTTCGACAAAAAGACGGATTTTCAAAAAATTACATCAGTTTTCTATTAAACAGTTGGAAAAAAGTAATATAACTTTAGTCCAAATTTTATGGAAAATAATTAATTTTTAATAAAAAGATAACGAATTTATCTACATAAAAGTTTAATTTTGTACAAAATAGTTGAATTGTATGCCAAATTGTTAAATTTTCAAGAAAAAACGACTTATTCGGTATAAAACAGTTTAATTTTTAAACAGCGAATGATATTTGATAAGACAATTTTTTATAAAATAGTTTTACAGTTTAAACTAAAACTGAACCTTTGGCTAAGGTGGATTTATCCAGTGAAGACAAAATCATAAGAAAGTGGCATTTTTAAATAGAAAAGATGAATTTTTTCAGAAAGCTAATTCTGTTAAAACGAAGAATTTTAGATAAAATAGTTGAATCATTAACCTAAACAATTAAATTTTTACCTAATAGTTGCGGTATTAACTAGAAAAAATTAGCCAAAAAAGGGGTAGCGAAATTTACAGTTAAAAAAATTTATTTAAGAAGAAACGAACTTACAACCAAAAAAATTCCATTTTAATAAAAAAAATTTATTTTGAGAGAAATAGTTATATTTTCAACCAAATCAATGCATTTTTAGGCTAATAAGATGGTTCAATCGAAAAAAAGAAAGAAACGGCTAATAAATTATTAAATTTTCAAGCCAATTGACGAATTTTCTAGAAATAATTAAGATTTCAACAAAAATTTAAGTTCTCAACCAAAGAGATAAATCTAAAAAATGTTGTCAACAAAGAAAAAAAAACCCAACAAATTATTGAATTTTTGAGCAAAAAAAACGAACTTTCTACAACACACTTACATTTTCAACAAAAGTTACTTTTCAAGCAATGAGTTGAATTTTCAACAGTAAAGATGAATTTTCAACCAAACAGATGAATTTTTAATTAAATTATTATATTTTAAAACGACATAATGAATTTCTATTGAACTAGATAACCTTGAACTAATTGTTAAAGTTTGTACCAAAAAAGATGAATCGCTACGAAAAGTTTTATAGGTAACTATTCAAACAAAAAATATTCTCATTTTGAATAAATAACAATTGAATTTATCCAAAAAGACGAATTTTCAATAAACTAGTTACATTTTGAACCCAAGATTAGGAATTTTCAATAAAATTGTCACGTTTTTAACCAAAGAGATAAATCTTAAAGTAAACCAAATTTGCAGTCAACAAAGAAGATAAATTCTAACAAAGTAGTTGAATTTTGTGCTAAAATTATTAAATTTTCAATTTAAAAAGATTTATTTTCAACAAAATTTTTGAATTTTTAACAAAAATGGAAGTCTCTTTGACAAAATTGTTGAAGTTTCCGCAAAGTAATTGAATTGTTAACCAAATAATAATATTTAAAAAAAATGAATTCTCGACCGAAAATTGAATTGTAGAATTCTCAACTAAGAATAATGAACTTTAAATAAAAAAAGGTTTATAGTGACAAACGTTCAAAGATTAAAAATAATATGCACATTTTGAAAACCTGCAGATATTAGACGATTGTCATTTTCATAGTTTTTATATTTTTGTAAATAATTTTTATAATTTTTTTTTAGTTAACATAAAAAATGTATTCAACATCTGAGAACTTTCAACTGATAAAAATACATTCGAAACAAATTTAAATGAGTAAGGAAACAAGAAAATGGGTGCTCTAAATTTTTGAAAAATTAGTTTAACAATTTATTTTAAATTGTAGTGCTGAATAAAATATGTGCGACCACACTACGTCCAAAAGAAAAACGAAAAAAGCGATTATGCTTAAACAATAAACCTTGGCATTACTAAATATTTGCAGAGAAAAAGCGGCTTTAAGAAAATGTATGACTATTGTTCATATTACTAAGGGCCTCAGCTTAAACATCTAATGAAATTGAATTTAAAAAATTGCATAAATAAATATAAATTTGCTTATAATAACTTTAAAAAACTTGGAAAGCCCAGGGGCATCAGTAGCATCACATTCTGGCTATTTATTACTCAGGTAACGTAAACTGAGTACTAAATTCGTTATTTTTAGCCTTTAAATTTGTATAATTCTCTGTCTGCACGTTACGACTTATGTAAAATTTAGACGTTATTAGGACCTGCAAAAATTACCTATCTATATAATCTATTTTTCAGTCTTTGATCTGGCTAAAAAAATTGAACAAAATAATTACTATAAAACTCGCAAAAGAAGAGGAGTTTCAATTAGAGGGCTCTTTCATTTAATATTCATGAAATAGCTCTACGAGATGAAACATTCTTTAATTATAAATGAAATCCCTTTTTTGTTCCTAAAACTGAACTACTGAAGTGCTGTTATCCCTAGAAACTGCTTCGAGAAACTTTCATTCGATTTGGTTTGGTGTTCCAGACTCATACACACATTGTACACTATCTGTCGTACAAAGGAAAGCCTCTTCAGTTTTAAACTACTATATATAGGTATTGTGTATTGCTTCGGTACTTGCAAGCCTCCAGAGTCCCTAATCAATATGTCGCCTTCCTGTGCTATCGGAAACCCACTCCATTGATTCTCCAGCTTTTGCGGTCCTTTCACGCAGAGGCGCACACACAAGATACGCTTACAACATTCAAGAAAAAATAGATGAAAGGTGGATGACATATATGTGTAGTGAAAAGTACTGGTCCACCTGAAAAGTAGAGATGCACCGAGCACACAATATCGGGCATGTTGGAAAGCTCATGCGATCCAAAGGCTTTCACGCAGGCTTACACACAAAGAGAGACGTGTCCACGGACACATATGAATTCATAGGTGGATAGATCCACCCAAGTGCAGGTTCGTATTGTTGCATGCGTTTGCAGGAACCTCGTGGGTTTACCACAATATGTCGGTATTTACATTCTATTAGTGCCAACACCATTCCATCTATGCTAGAAAGCATGTATACGTACATCGCATATTCAGGTGTGTGCATGTTTGAATGTGCATTTTAGTTCATATGCGTAATAAAAATAATTTGATTTGGCTAAGTTTTTAATTATTTGCCAATCAAACCATAGTCAAGAGAAGCTAAAGACGTTTTCTAATAAGTCGACACTGTTAGAGATTTTTGTAGGAATTTTCAGATACGCGTCACTGAAGCTTTATGCAGAATTTTTCAAGGAATCTGTATTATTATCGGAGAATAAAATAAATTCCTGAAGTCTTTTCAGACCAGATTGAGCTATGATTTACAAATGTTGTTAATTAAATTTTTTTTCTGAGAAAAAGGTGTCCTTTATCTTTTCTGGGAAACGAACCGCAGTACTTCTAATTGCAGGTCGGGTGCTTTCCCATTAAGCTACTAGAGATATCGAGAGAAGAATCCTTTTTCAGAAATACGCACATTATTTTTCCAGGTGTTACTAGTCAAATTTTTCAAGGAATCTGTATTATTATCGCAGAGTAACATAAATTTTCAAATTATTTTCAAACTAGAAGGAGCTATGAATTAAATTTTTGTCTAAAAAGAGAACTTCTCATTTCACCTCGCTGGGAATCGAAACACAAAACTTTCAATTGCCTGTCGGGTGCTTTCCCATTAAGCTACATAGAGGTTGAGAGAAGAGTCCCTTTTCAGAAATACACATCTTTTTTTCAGGTGTTACTAGTCAAATTTTCCAAGGAATCTGTATTATCATCGGAGAATAACAGAAATTCCTAACGCCTCTTCAGACTAGATGGAACTATGAATACAAAATTTTTGTGAGAAAATCTTTTTCTGTAAAAAAGATTTCCTTTCGCTCCGCTTGAAAACAGTTTCCGAAACCGTCTCTATATTTTCGTAAACTGTAACAGAAATTTCCGCAACGGTAACTGCATAAAAAACTCCAGTTACGAGTCTCAGAGAATTCTGTTTCAGTTTAGGAATTTTTAATTACTGTAACTAAAAATTTCAATAGGTTAAAAAATTGTATCGGCCCATTAATTTTAATATAAGAAATGTAGTTTATATTTGTCCTAAGAATGTAAATGTAAATGTAAAATGTAAATGTTATAATAGGACGAATACTCATCGTAATCTTGTTGAGGAAACAATTGCAAAAAAGTAAATATAAGTTAAATAAATTTCAAAAAAGAATATTTTATCAGGGTTACCGCAAAAGTTCCTGTTTAATATTCCTATAAATCTTTGAGAAACGAAATAAAATAATTTCAAATTAATATTGAAAACATTCAATGACAGCTTAAACTTTTAAAGTTATAGAAATTCTCTGACTTGTGCACGATTTTTATCCTTTAAATTCGTGACTATCAGTGCGTTTACTACAAAAGTTACTGACTTTCGTTTTGAGCAACTAAATTTTGTAAATTTCGGTTACTTTCGTTTTTAAAATGTTTTAGAATTTTCTGAACATTTATAACAGTGCACCTGAAGACAAGAGTAACGTTATCCTAAAAGGCTATCAAGGCCTTCAATGATCATTACTAATGCAGTTCAAATCTTAAAGAATTTTTATATTAATTATCTTCATGGTATTTTTTATGTACCGTCAATTACTTTATTTTTATGTCAACTATAATTAACGATCTATAGTCTAAAATTTTATCCAATCAAGATAGACGCATACAGAGTATTTCAATTTATATTTAAAGTGATCACACGCAACTTTATTATTAAATAACAGACAAAATGTTATTTTTGCAACAATTAAAAGAAAATATTTTTTTATATATTTTCATTTTGATCCTGTAATTTAGAAAATTTCACAAAACTTGAAACATTGAAAGTCTTCTATATTTTTCAAAAAGAATACCTCTTAAAAATGAAGCCGAAAAAGTATGGAATTTTTAAAATGATATTTAAATCAGTTTTTGCTCAAATCATCCTGTCAATTTTACTTGGTTCAAGGATTTTTCTTCTGATATAACACATTTATTAAATTTTCAAGATTTGCGATATTCGTGAACAGTGACTAAAATAACATTTTTTGGTTCAGAATTAAACTAACTGACTAAAAGTAGAACTTATTTGTTAAAAATTTATTTTTCGAGTTGACAATTTATCATTTGAGCTGAAAAACATTTTTTTTCTTCAAAATTCTAGTATTTTGTTGACATATTTTTTTAAAATTATTTTTTATCTGACAATTTAATTATTCTATGTTTAGTTGAAGATTTTTTTTCTCCATTTGAAAATGTATTTTGTTTAAACTTTGTCTTTCGTGGTACAATAATTATCTTCTTTGCGACTAATTCACCTCTTTGGTTAAAAATTCATTTCTTTGTCTGCA
Source organism: Druon quercuslanigerum (assembly GCA_010014905.2). Lineage (NCBI taxonomy): Eukaryota > Metazoa > Arthropoda > Insecta > Hymenoptera > Cynipidae > Druon > Druon quercuslanigerum. The sequence continues at coordinate 6,246 of JAAAKG020147322.1, forward strand.
AATTTAACTATTTTGTTGAAATTTCCTTTTCAATTTAAAAATGTGGTTGATTATCAATGTATTTTTTTAAAAATAAATATTTTTTGTTAGAAAATTGATCGATTTTTAAGTTTTAAATTCACTTTTTTTGTTAAAAACTCGTGTTCAAAGTTAAAATTTTAGATGAGTTTTTTTTCATCGACTGAAAAATCTTTCTTGGTAGAATACACAACGCTTTTTTGAAATTGATCCTTTTTTATTTGAAAATTAGTCTGTTTTGGTTCAGGATTTAAACATTTAGCTGAACATTCGTATTTTTGGGTATATTTCAACTTCTTTTTATTTGAAATTAAAATATTTCTTAGTGAAAATATCAATTATTACACATTTTGTTAAGAATTCACTTTTTATCAAAGATTCATCACTTTAGTTGAAAATTTTACCATTTTGTTAAAAATTCCTTATTTTTTTGTTAAAAATGAATGATTTCAAGTAAAAATGTAATTTTTCTATTTTTGGTTCTAAATTTATCTTTTTCAATGTGAAGCTCGACTAATTTCTTAAACATTCATGTATTTTATCATAAACACGCTGATTAAATGGTAAATAAATTAATTAAAAATTTCAGAATTTTTGAGGTTCGAAAATGTCAAAATAACAAGATTTTTTAATTTGTAGGTTTTAGTGAGTAATTTGATTTGAAGAACTCATAAATTAAACAGTTTAATCAGGAGGTTGAAAATTCAAGACATTTTTTTTGGGGTGAAAATTAACAAGTACTTCAAAATTTCAGAATTTTGACCAGGATTTCTGCTCAAAATCCCTCTAATTTTCTCTCCCTATGTACACCAACTTCAACTTCCGAAAATGTGGAAAAAATCTAAAGCGTTGATTTTAAAAAGAAATTGGCCATCTCTTAGCATTAAAGAGTAAGGAAGGAGGTCAAATTTTGAGTTAAAGAAGGCGAAAATTAACCTTATTAGGCTCAGGTTTTGGTTTCCACAAATAATTATTTTAATTTTAATAATATATAATGTGGATTGATTTTATTATCACTTTTTTACTTGAATTTGTAAAGAGATACACAATACAATACACAATTCATTTGGTATTTAAATTATGCTTTTCAGCATGAAAACATGGCTGATACCAATTAAAATTCACATTTTTAAAATTAATTTGAGAGACAGATATGCAAATGTTACAGGATATCATATTTGTTACTGAAATATAATATATTATTAAGAGTGACGAAAGCGAAACATATTTCATCAATATATTATTTTAAAATTAAAAAAAGCCTCTGTTCTGCCTCAGTTAATTAACAATCGAGACTCCGGATTCTATAACCACGCGTAAAATTTGCCTAGCCGCTTCAGGCCGCTCGAGTTGGCCCCTGATGACTTGAATATCAGTTTTCGAAAATTGAACTTTTTAAAACATCACTTTGTAGACAATTTGATGGCGCATCTTTTTTCTCTTGACAAAAAAGTTGTATCTTTTGCCATTTCTGTACAAAATCAAAAAAATTTGATTTCTCAGACTAGCAAATTTACTAAATATTTTCACTTCAACTCGCTCCTAAAGAGAAAGTTCTTTAAATTTTAAGGTAAAAATTTAATACTCTACTGTTCAAACTGTTTTTAAGATAATGTGCGATTTCAAATTTCTTGATTTTGTTAAATAAGAAAGTTATAAATTTTTATGGCAATCAGTATCCACATAACGTTAGACAATTTTCAAACGCTTCGTTTATCGAGGGAATTTTGAGTAAGCCCAAGCTTCCAGCAATAAGAATGCCTAGTAGGATATAATTAAGTTTTCTAAAAATTTGTACCCTAATTGAATTATTCGTTAACAAAAAAGGAACATTTTAACAGCATTGATCGAGTGCGTGATAGGTGACAATTTCGGAGTCTCGACCTGCTCGACCACAGCCCTCACTTTTGGACTGAAATTATTTTAGTCTATTTACAAGGAAATTATTTTTTTATGAGGGAAAAATCATTAAATATTTATACTGGGTGATTTCTTGAAATTGAAACTTTCAAATATCTCGAAAAATAGGCACTCTATGAAAAAATGTTATGAATCAAAATGTAATCACTCTGAGGAGTACATCCACTGATGTTAAAATCGGTTCCCCGACACCGCCCCCTGGAAATGGGGGTGGTGACAAGTTCGAAAAAATGTGAAAAAAAAATTCGAAACATGAAAAATGTTTGTGACAAATCATACGCATTTTTATCCAAAGAATCCAAATATGTAATAAAAATAGGGGTTCCCATTTAAGATTTCAAACTTGCCCCCACTCCTACCCCAGGGGGCGGTGTAGGGGAACCGATTTTAACAACAGTGTATGTACTCCTCAGAGTGATTATATTTTTATTCATAACATTTTTTCATAGAGTGCCTATTTTTCGAGATATTTGAAAGTTTCAATTTAAAAAAATCACCCTGTATATTACATTATATATACGTAGTTACAGGCTGATTACAAACATTCAGAAAAGTATACGTCACAACACAAATTTTAAAACAAAATATTAATTTTTAAACGATAAAAGAAATTTTCTACTAAAAGAGATGAGTTTTTAACCGAAATTATGAGTTTTAAACAAAAAAGTTTATTTTTAACCAAAAAGTTTAATTATCTACCAATAACTTATTTTTTTCTTGAAAATTTTTTAGAGCTACATTTTACTGGTTATAATTCAAACTAAACTTGTTAGTAATTATATGACTAATGAGATAAACATGGTTTAGAAAATATTAAATACTTTTTGTAAAAACAGCATGAATAGAGTTCGTAGACAATCTTATAAAGAACGTAATAAACCGATACAGTATTATAGAGATTAAATAAAGATTAGGGCAAATTTCTGAAGATAAAGTAAAATGAAAAATTTAGATAAACTATTTCCAAATAAATATTTATGTCTCAATACTGAAAATATCCTTAATATTTTAAATTTATTACTCAATACAAAAATCCTGTTTCCTTTATTTCCTCTAGTTTACAGTAGCATGCATATAAAATATGCCCTTAATTTTACTTATGCCAATTTTTACGAAATGAAAATAATAAAAAAATAATCATCAAAGTTAATTAATTTATTTTTTATTCACTTTCATAAGTATTGAAATTTTTATCTTTTTAAAGGAAGTCTACGTACAAATACCTTGTTTTACGTTACCTTGCTAATATTATTAGCCCTATTTTCTTCAATTCTTTTTATTTTTCTTGCTCCAGTTAGAGTTTCTAGCAAACTCAACATTTACTGTTTTAGTTATTCATTTTTAATATTTATAGATTTATTTGCTTTGAAACCAAATACAATTTTCTCTAAATTTAAAGGATGTGTAACACTTTCCTAGCTAATCTTAAAAATGAATTAAAGATGCCCTCGCTTTTTATCGCCCCTGACGTGCTCGGTTAATGCTATTTGAATGATCCTATTTTGTTAACGAATAATTCAATTAGCGTAAAACTTTTCAGAAAACTTTTTTATATCCTACCAAGCATTTCTTTTGATAGAAGTTTAATGATACTCAAAATTCCCTCGATAAACGAAGCGTTTGAAAAATGTCTAACATTATTTTGATACTAATTGCCAAAAATATTTATATCTTTCTTATTTAAAAAAATCAGTAAATTTTAAATTGTACATTATCTTAAGAACAGTTTGAAGGATATTGTGTTTAATTTTTATCTTAAAATATAAAGAACTTTGTCTTTCGGAGCGAGTTGAAGTGAAAATATTTAGTAAATTTGCTAGTCTGAAAAATCAAGTTTTTGATTTTTTACAGAAACGGTAAAATATACAACATATTTGTCAAGAGAAAAAAGATGCGCCATGCAATTGTCTACAAAGTGATGCTTTAAAAAGTTAAATTTTGGAAAACTAATATTCAAGTCATCAGGGGCCAACTGGAGCAACCTGAAGCGAATAGGAAAATTTTATGCGTAAAAAACTGCATTTTCCAGTTCCTTTTTTTTTCTTTCAAAATATCGATTATGTACGCAAAAATGGATCTATAATGCTAAGAATAGCTCGAAACCCTACTTTATTGACATTTAAGCATTTAAAATTGCTGAATTGAAAATCCTTTTTCTGGATTTTCATCTCTTTTGGGTTCTTGACGTTCACGTTAGTGGATGCTATTTATTTTAATTATAGACACCGCTTGGCAGTAAAGTTCGTCTAGCGCGGAATTGAAAGGATAATTAATGTTGAGGTGAACGGACGGTTTTAATTGGTGTATATTGCAGGCTAATGCCATACAGCTTTTCTCTGCATCATGGAAAGGAAAAAGAATATACCATCCACCTCACAAAGTGAAGTTCCGCGGGGCAGAAAATTTTCTACCCTGACCCTAATGCACGATTTGCGTGATTCTACTTTGCAAATTTATTCTTATTTCAGGATATTCCCCTTTTTTCTCATTTAATCGTTCAAATGAGAATCGAGGTAATCGAACCCGATAAGAATATCTAACTGTTTTTGGTTGATTAGTCTACTATTATATTTTTGGTTCAGAATTTATGTCTTTTCGCAACAAATTCTGTTATGATTGAAAATTCAACTTTTTTGTGTTAAAAAGGAATATTTTTTATCGAAAATTTAACCTTTTTGCTGAACATTAATCTTTTTGGATAGAAAATCCGTCCTTTCTAAAATTGAAAGTTTATCCTGTTTGGTTAAAAATGCATCTCTGTTTGTTGACAAATTCAAGTATTTGGTTATAAATTCCACGGTTTAGTTGAAACTTCGTCTGTTTTACTTGTAAATTAATCTATTTTGGCAGAAAAAAATGTTGTTTGAAAAGTAAACTATTTTTGTTTAAATTCGTAATTTTTCATTGACGTCAACTGTTTTTTATTTAAAACTAAAATTTTTCCTGGTTCAAATATATCCTATTATATTTTTCATTGAGAATTTGTATTTTTGGTTAAAAATTCAACTATTTTACTGAAATTTCGTCTTTCTGGTTTAAAAATTCATCTTTTTGGGTTTCGAAGTCAAGGGTTTACTGAAACTTTATCTTTTTTGGTAAAGAAGTTTTTGGTAGGAAATCCATTTATTAAGTACAAAATTAATCATTTTTGGTTGATGTTAACTGATTTTATATAAAAGTGAAAACCTATTTTTCCAACATCAAAAATATTTTATTTGATATATTATTTATTTGCATAAATATTTTTCGTTGAGAATTCGTTTTTTATTGTTGTTCAAATTTAACCATTTTACAGAAGATTCGTCTTTTTGGTTTGAAAATTTATCTTCTTTGGTAAAGAATTTCTATTTAAAAAATTTATCTTTTCGGGTTCCAAAGTCTTTGGTTTTTTGAAAGATTCGACTTTTCAGCCTGAAAACTCAACTTGTTTTTTTAAAACTGATCTCTTCATTGAAACCTTAAATTCTGATTTTGAACATTCATTTTTTTACTAAAGATTCACATGTTTGTTTGCAAATTCAATTATTTTCTTGAAAATTAGTTTTTTTGTTTAAAAATTAATCTCTTTTGGTGGTAATTTCATCCTTTTTTTGATAATAGTGCAACTGGTTGACTGAAAACTAATTACCAAATTATTTTTTTTTAAAATTAATTTGTAATTAAGAAGTCAACTATGTAGTTAAAAATTCATGTATTTAAAAAAATATTTTTTGGGTTTAATTTAATACTTTTTTATTTGAAATTATAATCATTTTTGGTTAAAATATCAACTATTTGAGAATGGATATTTTTTGGATTAAAACTTCTTCTCTTATTGGTAGCAAAGTCAAATTCAAATACCTTTTTTTTTAAATACGACTCTTTTTAGTTGAAAATTCATTTTTGTAGGTTAAAAATTCTGCAATGGTTAAAAATTCGAATATTTTGTTAAAAATTCGCCTCTTTTGCCTGAAAGGTGAACTATTAGGCATTTTTTGAACTCTAATTATTCGATTTTAAATTTACTTTTTTGGTTGAAAGTTAATTTAAGTGTAAAAAACTTTTAAACATTTAAATGTTTTATACTTTTTGTTGTTATGGTTTTAATCAGCTAAAATGGGTTGATTAATTTAATTATTTCAATAAATAATCTTGCGAACTGACCTAAATTATGCTGTTTTGCTTAAAAATTGATCTATTTACTTGAAAATTGAATATATTTCGATTTGAAAGCTGAATGAAATTTCTAATTCTTTCAACACCTATGCAATGCTTATCTATTTAAGCCTTGCTTATGAATAATTTTTTTACTAGTTTTCCAGTTAACCACCTCAGATTAAAATTAAAATTATCACTTTAGGAATTAATTCATATTAAATTTATTTAAAAGAATTTATTCCTACTTTATTACCTTATTTTCGTGATAAATCACCCTATTTCTCCTGGTGTGATATCATTTTAGGCTGTGAAGTCTGTTATTTGCAAAAGTCAAACAAAATAAAGTGATAAATTATACCTTTTATCAACAAAAGCACTTTCATATAACTTTTTTTAATCCTAATCTTTTGTTAAGTTCTAAGTTACTGGATTTTATTTCACAAGTTACTTGTATTCGACATCATACAATAGAAAAGAAACTTTCATTCCAGTATTTCTATTGGAAGCGTGCCATTAAGACAAAGTTTTTGCATCCAATTTTTTTTATAGTTCCTCTAAACTAAACATCGTGATCTCATATTTTATTTTAATCATTACTTACTTGAATTTCATGTTGGAAACCGGAAAAATTCATCCCCTTATCACTATCGGAAGACTGCGATTGATTCACCCAGATAACACGAAGTCTTCCGATATTTATATTGGAACAAAACTTTTTTCCTGTTTTACGACTTCAAATACAAGAAATTTGTGAAATAAAATCCGAAAATTGATCGTTTAGAGGAAAATTAGTATTTTAAAATTAACTTTTTTTCTGAAAATGATTTACACTCATCGCTTTACTGGGAATTGAACTACAGAATTTCCTATTGTCGATCGGGTCTTTTTCGATTAAGCTATTAGAGAGATCGAAAGAATTTTTTTTCTTCATAAATGCACACTATTTTAAGCCAAATTGCATAAACCTTTCTAAATAGCAGTCTTTTTATAGGAATAGCGAGATAAAACTTTTTTTTGTGGTTTTCCGACATCAAATATGAGTAATTTGTGAAATAAAATCCAAGAACCAAGCGTTCACGAAAAATTAAAATTTATAAAATGTTAATGATTTTTAAAATTTGTATGAATTTGCTTAAATGTCAGTCTTCTGGCATGGCTATTGGAATAAAGCTTTGTTTTGTGTCGCCTGACATCAAATAAAAGAAATTTTTGAGAAAATTATAATTGAAAAAATGTGTAAATTGCACATTAAATGGAGTGAGTGAATAAAACATATTTTCGTTTACGAACGTTGTGAACTTCAGTCACAATAATATTGTTATTGTACATTCTTAGTTACAAAATAATGAATTTTATAGCAATTAAATGATAAATATACTTGGAGAACTTCCAGATCTTTGTCTGGGAAAGGAATTTTCCTGCAAAGCAAGTTGTTTAAGTAAAGATGAAGCTGTTACGCTATACAGAGAAGAGCTTGACCGTGTGTAAACTGAGCCTCAATAAAACGAAGTAATTGAAATTCCTCTTTGTTAGTTTATAGAGAGTGGAATCTCTAGTGGGTCCACTTCTCGCAATAATAATGCTGAATAGAAATTGGGAGATACATCGTTATGTCTCTGAATTCTACTGCATTTGGTGAAGTCAGTTAAACTATTTCAAATTAAACATTTAGAGGAATTAATTTTAGTTTGTAAAATTCTTTATATTTTAAAAATAAATAGAGTCCACTGAGGCAAAGTTAACCAACGGAGAGAAATTGTTTTTATAAAAGTTGTATACACACTAGTATCATTAATCGAGGGGCAAAATAATTTTATACACAGAATAAAAATTATGAATAACTATTTACATTTTAGCTTTATGTATTTATTTGTTTTTAAATTTACATAAATATAATTTTCCTAAGAATCTTGAGAAAATGAAAAAATGTTTAATTTCAGATGTGTGAAACCAATATTTCAACGAAACAGTTAATCTTCTACCAAAAAGTTGAATTTTCAAACAAGGTAGATGAGTGTTCAACGAAAAATTTGATACTTTATATTTCCATTCAAAAATATTTTAATTTTAAATTCAAAACAGTTCGCTTCATAGAAAAAAAAAAATTTTAAACAAGAAACTTGAATCCTTAACAAAGAAAAACTACTAATTTTCAACTAGTTATATTTTTAACCAAAAAGCAATAAATATTTTTTAAATTTGACAAATTTTCTAGAAAAAAATTAAAAAATTTTATTTTAATTGTTGATCTTAGGTTTATTGACCAGGGAATATATATTATTAATTATTTTAGATGTTAATCTTGTTTGTCTACTGGTCTATATCAATATTATTAAAATATTGATAAATCTTAAGATTGTGAAAAATATGTCTCTATCTCCTCTGGGATCTAAACCCAGGACCTATCAATATTTTAATAATATTGATATAGACCAGTAGACAAACAAAATTAACATCTAAAATTAATAATAAAACTTTTTAACCCGAAAATACGAATTGAATTTTTAACAAAATAAATTAATTTTCTATCAAGAATATTAATTTTCATAAGACAGAGTCAAATTTATCTAAAAATATGAATTTTTGACCAAATATTAGAATCTTCATCTAAAAAAATTTAATTTTAAATCTAATAGTTGAAATTGTTGAGTTTGCAATCAAAAAAGATTTATTATCAATCATTTCCATCTTTAGCATTATAATTTTAATTAAAATTTGAAGGAAAGAATCATTTTTAATACAAAATAAAACTTCAAAAAAATATACATAGGAAAGAGATTGAGAATATTTATAATGTTGTAAAATAAAAAATCATTATAAATTTATTAAGAAATCGAAAGAAGTTTTTTGTAATCTCTTAAAACATTTGAAAATTTTTATAAAACTTCTAAATTTTTTGTTGGCACTGTTCAAAAATCTACATTTTCATTTAAGTAAAATTAATTTTGTATCCTTATAAAACTTTTAAATCGTGCATAGCATTTTATAAAGAATATAAAATAAGAGTGAGAAGTATAAACAATGGGAATAAAAATCTGTATTTTAATTACTCTTAGTTGAAGCCTAACATCTAACGGCCACTACTTAAAAAATTTTGCGACTTTTAAAACGTCACAGACTTGGCAAAATTCGTCCAAAAATACGAATTTTCGACCAAATATTAGAATCTAAAAAAATTTAATTTTAAATCTAATAGGTGAAATTGTTGAGTTTGCAATCAAAAAATATTTATTATCAATCATTTGCATTTTTAGTATTATAATTTTAATTAAAATTTAAAGAAAAGAATCATTTTTAATACAAAATAAAACTTAAAAAAAATATATTAGTCTCATTAGTCTTTATACTTGGTGATCACAGGGTAAGTTAAAATTTGGAACTGACGATAATTGGAATTTTGTTGTACGTATTCTTATATTTAATATTTATTTGTAAAAATATAAACTGTATTTGTAAAAAACGCAGGTGCATATTAATTATAGGAAATTCAATTTTGTATAAATGCTTATTACCTTTCACCCTAACCTTTATAAAAATAAAAAATTGCATAGTGAACCAAGTTGCTTGAGTTTGCAAAGACTGGTTGCTTTACCTCAACTTACGTGCAAATTTGTCAAAAATTGTTTTAAAAAGGAATGAAAAGTACCATTAAGGTGAATATTTTAAAATAAAATTGGAAGAAGGATTGAAAGAAGAAATTATCTGAGTGCACAATAATAGAAATAAAATCGTCTTTTGATCTCTCTAGTAGCTTAGTGGGAAAATAACCCGAACGGCAATCGGAAAACCTGAGGTTTGATTTCCAGCAGAGTGATGGAGATATTTTGTTAAATGCATAATAATAGAAATAACGTCGGAGAAAAATCGTTTTTAGATATTCGTAGCCCCAATCAGAAACCCTTATAGTTTCGAACAGATGTCCGTCAGGCCATCCGCAAACTTTTTTCCGGGAGGAGAAATGAGGGTAAGATGAGGATGGAGTATTAGGGCAGTAGGGGGGTGGGGAATTTTAGTAGGGGAAGTAGGGGAAGTGAGAAAGGGGTTGTAGAGAAGTGATGGGTAGTGGGGCAGTGGAAGGAAGGGGTGATAATGTAGTGAAAGGGAGAGGGAAGTGAAGGAGCAAGTAACAGTAGGGATACAAGTAGAAGGGATGGCAGTGGATCGAGCCGTGGAGGGGAAGGGTAGTCATGGGAGGGGAAGGGTAGCTATGGGAGGTCAAGGGTAGTTATGGAAGGGGAAGTAGCGTAAATAGGAAATGGGTTACAGAGGGTGAGGTGTGGGTAAGTAGGGCTGTGGAAGTGAGGGAAGGTGAAACAGTGAAAGGGAGGGAAAGTGAAGGAGGAAGTAACGTGAGGGTATTAGGGGAAGGGCTAGAAGTAGGTAAACGGTGGAGAGGGAGAGGATATTGGTGGAGGGGAGTTGTGGAGGGGAAAGTAAAGGACGAGGAGGTTCAAACATCTTAATAGCCCATAAAATCCATTTTTTTGGTGCTCGGCGCCTACTTCGAACAATTGTTTTTTATTATTTTTATTTATACAAAAAATCTTTACATTAATACAAATGGAAACATATTATGCGAAAAAGGTTCTCTTCCTTTAAAAAGGATATTACATAATTGGGAGTTAAATCAGTTACATAGTCAATTGATGAGAAAAATCAAAGAGGGATCATGAGAAAAAGCGGATTATTTTGAAGTTCCTGGTAGATGCTGTGCTGATTTTCAGTGTCGTCTATATTTTGTTTGAAAGAAAGTTGCTTCTTGGGTTTCATATATGGAAGCAGGTAGAGTTTCTCGATCTTCGAGTAATTGGCTTCGATTCTCAATTCAATCCGATTATGGTATCGCTGCTCTTTCTGTAGATGAAAGCGACATGTATAGGATGTAGAAGGAGTTCTGAGGTTCTTCGATCTGTAATATACATACACAAAACCTGCACCCTGTTTGTGTTATACGCATATGCATGTCTATGAGACATTCATGTGGTATAGGAATTGTATCAGTCGCGGAATCTGGAAAAGCGATTAGACCGGAAATTCAATAAGTCACTTTGATAACTTTGAAATCTCTATACAGAACGGCTAACCTTTGATAAAGTAAGTTACACAAGAGACACCCTAGCCCACTTTACCCCTTACCGTAGCCGACGTTACCCCGTAAGCTGGTCGTACTTATCCCGTACACTAATATACCTTAGGGACCATCGATAAACTGTGTTACTAATTTTTGGCTATCCCTCCCATCTCCCCCTAGTTGACGACTATAGTTTTGTCTGCTATACCTGTTAGAAAAGTAATGGGGCCCAAAATTTTCAAGAAACAGAGGAAATAAAATTAATGTAAATACACTCGAACTTCAACGATACGAGCAGTTCGAGAATCGGAAACTCCAAAGAGACGACCATGAAAGGGGCCCCACTCCTGCGACGTTTTTATTTAGGTCGTAATGCGTGAGAACTTACAAAAGGATACTTTGCGCACGCGCACGTCACATTCTAGACAGCTCGCTTCTTTTGATTTGGGATGCTCATATTTGTGGAGCACTCTCATCTTTGGAGCTCGTATGTTTAGAGTCCCAGTTTACCAGATTAAATTCAATGTAAAACATTTTTAATTTCTAAAATTTTAAGTCGAAATATATTGAGTTTTCCACAAAATAGTTGTATTTTCAATCAAAAAAGATTTTGTACCAAACGAGATGAATTTTCAACCTAAAAATACGAATTTTTTCGAATTCAGTTGAATTTTCAATAAAAATGTTTATTATTAACCAAAAATGAATAATTTTCTACTAATAAAGATGACTTTTCTAGCATGAAAGGTTAATTTTTAAACAAAAATGAATTTTTTACATTTTTAATGAAAAAATGAAATTTTAAGAAAATCATTGTCATCGGGAAGCGTTTTAAACGTTATCGATTATTTGGAACACTCCTTAATTTTGTTGAATTCTTCCTGAATTTATTTGAATTGCTTTCAATTTATTCAGTTGAGCTAAATGCAATGGATTAAAAAAATTTTATCTTTTTCAATTCATCCTGATCTCTTTAAACTCATCTTGCATTCTTCGGCATTTTATCGAATTCCTTTGAATTGCCTTGAATTTTTCTAAATTTTATCGAAATGTATTGAATTTAGTGATTTTTTTAGGCCATGGCCACGCTTACCGAAATTTCGGCATGAATAGCTGGATATTTTTGGCACGAATAGCGGAACCTGGAAAAGGAACTAAAAAATATATAATACTGCTATTTTTAAAATATTTTTTAATTGTTTTCAGTTCACTTCATTTTTTAAATTTTACCTTAAATTTTTTTAATTTCAACGAATACTTATCATTTGCCTTATATCCCTCTAAATCCACTTTAATTTAATTTAAATCATTTGTTTAAAAAAATGTTGAATTCACTTATATTCTTTTTTTTTACGCAAATTATTGTGAATTTTAAATTAACTCCAATTTTTCTGAAATAAACGTAACTGGTTTTAATCTATTCAGAATTAAGATCCTAAATTTGTTCAAGTTTACTTGCAATCCTTATAAATTAGTCACATTAAGTTAATGTTAGTCACTTTTTTGGTCAGAAATTAGTCACATTTGGTTACAATTTTTTTTAAATAGGTCACTTTTTTAACTTTATCATGCATTCAGAAACTTTTCGCACTATTTCTGTGAAGTTTACGAGTACATTTATTTCGAAAGGACACATGAAAAGTAGAATTTTTATTAAAGAATTATTTTTTGTAGGTATTACATTAAGCTCAAGGTGTGATGTTTTTAATAGGTGTTTGAATCTTATTAAAAATAATAAATTCAATTTTCCTATCAAAATATCCAGGATACGAAAAAATGTCAAAAAGCAAGATTATTTAACTCAAAAGATCTAAAAAATGTTTAGACCATTTTAAGTAATCGGTGCTTCGGTCAATCTATGCATGATACGACAAAATTTTTTTAAATGAATATTTTCTTTTATAGCAGATCGAACTAAACAGTGAAAAATAATTTTTAAATAATAAGATGTCCCAAAAGCAATAGATAGGCAACTAACTCGATAAAATCAATAATTTTTCAGAGACTTTAAAATAAAAGTAAAGTGATGAACAGAAAAAAAATTATCATATAAAAAGCGTGGGGTGTTTTCTTATATATTTTTAAACTGAGTCATGTTTTATAAATGGCTACTAATGAAATATCTGTAACGAGTGACGTTGAACACCCCACGCTTTTTATATGAGAAATTTTTTGTTTGTTTATAACTTTACTATTGTTTTAAAGTCTCTGAAAAATAATTGATTTTATCGAGTTAGTTGCCTATCTATTGCTGTTGGGGCAAAATCTTATTGTTTAAAAATTATTTTTTACTTTTTAGTTCAATCTGCTATAAAAGCTTTTTTTCGGTTTATTCAATTATTCTTTATTTTTGCTTTTTTATTCTTTAAACGAACTTATTTTCCAAATATCTTGTTTCAAAGTTTTTTGTTGAAAGTTATTAAATTATTGTACGGTCGTCGGTCCTTCATGAGTGTGCATAGTTTCAATTTATCCTGACGTCTTAAAGTGGATGAAAAGAATGTTCAAAGATTCCATTACATTGATACAGATGAAGCTAATAAAAGCGTGTAAAACAATGGTTCATATCAAAAAGAGCTACATATTTTTTTCAGACTGTTCCTTAATAAGAGGCATAGTGCTTGTTTTAATTGTAGCAAATTTTATTTAGCAAATTATGTGCCACGTGGTTGGTAAAGTATTGTAATAATATTATAATTTGAAAAGTTTCCAAAAAAACAGCAGAGAAATTTTTTTATTATTGAATAGTAATATGTGGGAAAGATTAGGGTGAGGAATGAAAGAGCTACACTCAGAAAAAATGTTTTCTCAAATCAAAGAGCTTCTTTCTTTGACATAGGGGCAAACAAAAATATTTGTTTGGTTTATACAAATATTTGGTTGATTCAAACATTCAATCAAACATTTAATAAACGGCACTGTGATATGTTTGTAACTTTCTAAAATCTGTTTTATGTATACACATATTATGCGCATTTCTATGATTAATAGTATTTTCGAATTTTTGTTTCAGGTGAGATTTCATCCATATTTCAAGTTTTCTTGTAAACAAAGACTGTGAGTATACGCACTCTTTCTTATATTCCCTTCTTTTCCCCCTTTTTCAAAAATATCTTTTTTCCCTATTTTCGAGAAACTTTCTCCTTTTTTCTTTTTTTTCACTCAAATACGAGGTGAATTGATGGAACTCAATAAGAAAATGGAATTACTTTTGTGGGAATGTAATTCTTGTTAATTGAAAAGTCAAGTGTTATATTTTTGTCAAAGAATCTTTTAGGATTGAAAATTCAACTATTTGGTTGAAAATGAACTTTTTAATTGAAAATTTATATTTTTGGGTTGAAATTCAAGTTTTTTTTATAAATTTCGTATTCTTTTTCATCAGAAAATTCATCTCCTTTGGTAGAAATTTCTTCAGTTTCGTTAAATATGCAACTATTTGATAGAAAATAATTCTCTATTGATTAAAGATTCAAATATTTTGTAAAAAAATTGTTCTTTTTGGTTTAATTTAAAGGTTTTTTTTAAATAAAAGTTCAAATATTTTTAAGTTAAAATATCAGCTTTAATATTTTTCTTTGAGGATCTATCCTTTATGTTTGAGTATTAAACTACTTGATTGAAAGTTAAACTTTATTTGTCGAAAATTATTATTTTTTTGCTAAAAATTCATTACTTTAATTGAAAGCTCAATTACTTTCTTGAAATATCGTTTTTCTTTTTGGTTGAAATTCAAATTTTTTTTTTGAAAAATTATCTTTTCGGGTTTAAAAGTATAATGTTTTCTAAAAAATTCGTTTTTTATCTAGAAAATTCAACTACTTAGTTGAAAATACAAATATTTTTGGTTGCAGTTGAATCCTTTTTGGTTAAAAGTTCATCTTCTTGGTTTAAAAATAAAACTATTTTGTTATAAGGCCTTCTTTTTTGATTAAAAAATATGTTTTGTTTGTTTCTTTAAAATTGAATTATTTTTTAATAGGCATAAAAACTTATCCTTTTTGTTGAAAATTTGTATTTGCAGGTTAAAAGTTAAACGATTCTGTTATAAAGTTGGGTAGAGAATAATTTTATAGTTGACAACTCAACTCTTTTGTTGGAAATTAATCTCTTTCAGTGGATTATTCATATTTTTGGCTGAAAGCTCATATTTGCATGTTGAATAATTGAATAATTGCCAAAAAATATTTGTAACCAGTTCAATTCAACCAAAGAATGTGAATTTTTAATAGAAAAGTTGAATGCTTATTCAGCTAATGAATTTCAACAAACAAGTTTAATTTTTTACCTAAATGGACGATTTTTCAACTTATAACGTTAAAGTTTTATGCAAAAAAGTGAAATAGTTAAATTTTCAGACAGAACAAAATTATTCAATAAAAAGAAAACGGATCTTTAACCAAAAATAAGAGAAAATGAATTTTACAAATAGTTCAACTTTGAACCAAGTAGTTGATTCTTCAATAAAAGAAAATGAATTCCCAATATTACATGTCATAGTTAATATTTTAACCAAAAATATTTTAATTTGAAAAAGACAAGTTTTCAACAAAGAGATTAACTTTATATAAAAAACACGATTTATCAAAAAAAATTATATTCATTTTCAGCCAATAACATGCATTTTCAAACAAATAGTTGAATTTTTAACTAAAAAATATAAATTTTTAATCAGAAATAAAATAGGCAAATTTTCAATCAGATCTGAAACTGTAACTAAAAAAAGAATTTGTATAAAAGTGGTTAAACATTCATCTGAGTAGTTAAAATTGTTGTAAAAAGGAATTAATTTTTATCCAAATCATTTCATTTTCCATAAAATAATTTAATTTGTATTTTTATTATTTCACTTTTAATATTCATTATTTCATTACTTTGAATTTTATACGACATGATATGTATTGTGAACCAAAAACATAATAATGTATTTTTCAACAAAAAAAAAAACTTTTTTCCAAGAATAGTTGGACATTCTTATTGGATTCTATTAATTCAGTTCACATTTAGGCGAAGAAATGTTCTGTTTCTTATAAATAGGAAGTTTTTTAAAAACAGGAATAATAAAGGATTCTTCAAAGAGGGTAAAAACCGGCCATCTTGTGTAAATTCGCCAACTTTCTTAAAATTGATCAATTCAATTCTCAAATAAAAAAATTGTCTGAAGTATTAAATTAAAAGTATTCTAATACTACTATCAATTTATATTTCGATTTAAAGGTAGGAGGGGAGGGGGTCACTGAAATTTTATAAATTGTCACAAGAGGGAGGGGTGAGACAAAAATCATTAAATATAGTGTCATTTAATATGCGGACGCTCTTAAATTGCAAATTGTAGTTTTTAGAATAGAAGAGTGCATGGTTCAAAAAAGTGCTGGATGTTGTGCTAGGAGAGTTCCGAGTCGGACGGACGAGCGCTTTGTGGAAAGTGCGCTTAGCATGATATTGATCGACGTACTCTCCCGCTTCAACCCTCGCCTCTCGCGCCCTCTTCTACCCTCCCTTGACTCCTCTGTTCACCCAAACCCATTCCTCTTTCTCGTGTTTCTTGCCCCTTGCCCCTAGCGCTCATCCCAGGATCTCCTCTCATCCGATGCCCCCTCCCCCCTCCACGTACGTTTCATACGCCTGCACGGTTAGCTTATGTTTACTTCCGCGTGCAACGTACCCTCTGCCACTGATTGGCCTCATAAATCGTACGCAATAAGTCTCCCCATTCTTATTTGCTACCCCAACGTGTTAATCGGCCTTTTTTTCGGTCGAAATTTTTTCCACTTTGCAGGATATCACGAGGGATAACAGCTGTTTGCCGGGTGTCCAGTGGACCGGAAAATTTGGAAAAAACGGAGAAAATCCGAAATTTTATTTCAAACAAGTTTAATTTTCTCACCCAAATAGACAAATTTTCAACAAAATACATGAATTTTCTACCAAATAGTTTAATTTCGAACTCATAAGGAAAAAAGTTTCAAATCAAAAATGAAAAAATTGCATTTTCAGATAAAACAATTAATTTGATACATTAAAAAACAAATTTATAACAAAATATTTAAATATTCAAATACATAGTTTAATTGATAACCAGATAGTTTAATTATCTGTTGTACTAGTTTAATTTTAAACCTAAAATATATTTTTTTAACGAAAAATTATATTTGAACTAAATAGTTAAGTTTTTGACGAAATAGTTGAATTTTTAAGACAAAAAAACGAAGAGCTTCATTTTTAGCTAAGGGAAATGAATTTTCAATTCAAAAAAGATGAATTTTCTATCATAAAAGAAGTTTTAATTCAAAAGTACGAAAATATCAGCAAAACATTTGCATTTTCGATCAAAAAGATAACTTTAACAAAATAGTTGAATCAGCAAGAAAATAATTAACCTTTCATCAAAACAGTTGAGTTTTTTCCCAATAGCTGAATTTTTAATCTGCAAAGATACATTTGCAAGCAAGAAGATTAATTTTCTACCAAAAGAGGAATTTCCAATAAAAAGCGTTAAGTTTAAAATAAAAAAAAATAATTTTTTTACAAAAGAACAAAAAGGAATTATTAGCCATTATTTTAAGAAAGTCAAATGTTTAACAAGATAGTTAAATCCTCAACTAATTAGATGAATTTTCAACAAACAAGATTAATTTTGTATCCAAATAGAAAATTTTTCCAAGAAAATAGCAAAGTTGCCTTTTAAAACCAGAAAAGAAAAAATTTTCAACGACAATTTTAATTTTCAATCAAGGAAGAAAAATTTTCAACGAAATATTTAAATTTTAAATTAAAAAGGATAATTTTACAACAAAAAATGGAATCGTCAAGTTTTCAGTTCAAAAAACAAATATTCAACAGAAAAAAATGAATTTTTAACCAGTTGAATCCAACTAGCAACCGCCAATTTTTAACACAGAATGGAATCGCTAATTTTTACGATAAAAAAAAACAAATTTCCAATAAAATAGTTCAATTTAAAAAAAAATAGTTTAATTTTTAACCGAACAGTTTATTTTTTAACACATTAGTTGAATTTCGAAACAAAATGATAAATCTTCAACACCAAAAAAAATGATTTTTTTTACAAAGTAGTTCAATTTAAAACCAAACAGATGATTAAAAAAATAGATTCACAACAAAACATGTAACAGATAATATTTCAGCAAAAAGATATCATATTTTTAAATTAAAAGCAGTTAAATTCAACAAAGAAAGACGTATTTTCGAAAAGATAGTTGAACGCTCAACCAAAAAGTATTAATTTTCTACAAAAAGGACGAATTTTCAACAAATATATGAATTTGCCACCAGACAAGATCAATTTTTTATTTTAAAATGTCAGTTTTGAATGAGCAATGGAATAGCTATATTTCCAGTAAAGAAATTTATTTCTCAAATAAATAAAACTGACCTAAGAAAACTTCAACCAAACAGTTGATTTTTAATCATGAAGATAAATTTTCTACAAAAAAGAATAATTATCGATAAAATACATAATTTTTTAACCATGAACTTGAATTTTCAACTGAAAAAGTTGCATTTTAATCTAAGAATCGAGTAGAGAAATTTTAAGGTAAACCATTTAATTTTCATCCAAAAATTAAAGGAATTTTCAACTAAATAGTTACACTTTCTACCAAATAGATCAATTTTCAATCAAAACAGTGCATTTTTAATAAAGAAATCCTTTTTTTTTATTCATATTTTCTAGTTTAAAATTCTTCTTTTTCGCTTGGAAAATTAACTTTGAGTTTTGAAATTTTATATTTTGGGTATAAAAATTCAAGTGTTTTGTAGAAAATTATTTTTTTTTTGCCTAAAATTAATCAATTTGGTTGACTTTGATTTCTTTCTTGAGTGAAAAATCTTTTGTGGTTGAAAACTCAACCTTTTTGTTCAAAATTCGTCTGTTTTGCTCAAAAGTTCAACTATTTGTTTGAAAATGCAACTGCTCGGTTAAAAATGAATATTTTGAATAGAAAATTCAACTTATTTGAAAGTTCATATTTCTTGCATGAGAATGAACTTTTATTAAAAAGAATTTATTCCCGTATTTTCGCGGAAAATCACCCCATTTCCCATGTCTTGTAAGTGTTTTATTAAGCTATTTCGGTAAGAAGAATCAACATGTTTATTTATTTAAAAGTCATTTGGTCAACAGCACTTACTTGTTTTCTGGTCGCAACCTAAAAGCAACAAAATTACTTTGTTACCAAAGTCTAAAATGTTAGCAATTTATTTACCTCGTGCCGAATGACGCTATTTAATAAAAAGACCTACAATTTATTTTTGTTTAAATTAAAGTGAATTAATCATTTGATAAGAGATTTTTCAGAGTACAAGTTTGAAAAATCGGAAGAAACCGTTTTAATTTAATTTTGCCTCCCTTTCCTGAAAAGATGACACTATTTCTCCTCTTTCAGGTCTTGTTGTGATATGAACCCTGCACTCTATTTTTTCAATTACTCTACTCAATATTTAAGTCCACTTTATATTTTGTACAGGTAACGTCCTTGTATATAGATTTATTTGTGGACTTGATCAGTCCCCTTTCAAAGTTGAAATCTTTGTATACAAGTGCTGTAAATTGTATTGGGCAACAGTCCGAGTAACAGAAAACAGCGTGTAGAAGATTTAAACATGTGTATGCACATGTACTTTTTGTCCGTGTGTTGGAAGTATAGGGAGGCTGAAAAGTGAAGTACGACAAGATCGTGCTGGACTGAAAGTGCGCTTAGAGAAACTCTCTCCTTCTGCTGAAAACTTGAAAGTAGGTGAACTCAATTTTCCATTTATCGAGTTTGAGATTCACAATAACTGAACCTGGTTGAATCGCTCGGAGAAAAGATGTACCAACTGATTCCAGTTCTCCAAAACCCGATACAGATACTCATGGAATAGCTATCAAGTACCCACCTACCTTATCGTTTCTCGATTAAACCAACGGATGCAACGGTATCCATATCGTGTATACTTTGCACGCACGAAATAGAGATTCAGGAAAATTGCCTTCCACATAAATTGATTTTATGTTTCGCTTACACTCGAAAGAAATCTTCATTTTTCATTTCAACTCAATTCCTCGAATTATACAATTTCACAGTGTTCAGCATTTGACCGGTATATTTGATTCAACACTAGCTTTCGTTGGGATTTATCAGATAATTCAATAGATCATTGCATTAGAATCAGGAAAAAAGAGTTAGTTGGTTCACTAAAATATTTTTCAAGGGATCTGCATTATCATCTGAGATAGTAACCACCGACCAGTGGAGATATTTTTTCACCCACGGTGAAAATATAAACCAGCACTATCGATCTCAGTTAACTCTTCAAATAACAGAAATTATTAACGTCTTTTCAGACTAGATGGAGCTGTGAATACAAATTTTTTTCTGAAAAAAGATCATCTCCATCACTCCGCTGGGAATCGAACTACAGAACTTACGATTGCCGGTCGGATGCTTTCCGCATGAAGTTACTGGTGAGATCGGAAAAAGAACCTTTTTCAGAAAAACATGCTTTCTTTTGCAAGGTTTTGAGTATTAATACAAGTCTATTTTTCAAGCAATTTCTATTATCATCATAGATAGTCACTTTACTTAACTTTACTTTTAGTAATATAAGATTTCATTTCCAGCGGAGTGATGGAGATCTTTTTCAGAAAAAAATTTAATTAAAAAAATTTGTAATACATAACTCTATCTAGTCTGAAAATACGTTAATAATTTCTGGTATTTTAAGAGTTATCTTAGATCGATAGTGTTGATTTCTATTTTCACGGTGGGGAAGAAAAGTATCTCTACTGATAATCTCTGATAATAATACATATTGCTCAAAAATTTGACTTCTATTAATACGTAACAGCCTGCCAGAGACAGCGTGTATTTCTGAAAAAGAATTCTCCTTTCAATCTCTTTAGTAGCTTAAGGGAAAAACAGCCGATCGGCAATCGGAAGTTATGTGGTTCGATTCCCAGCGGAGCGACGGAGAAGATCTTTTTTAAGCAAAAAGTTAATTTACAAAATATTTTTTTTATGTGCCAAATACGCAAGATTACTTAAATTTGTTTTTATTAAATCAACTATAATCTTATCTTAGACCAGCAACCACTTATTGGAATTTAGATTAATGAAAAGTTTTACAAATTAATTTCAATCAAACCGTTCAATTATTAACCAAAAGAGTTGAATCTTTGAACAAAAAAGACGTGTTTTGAAATAAAAAAGATATATTTTCTACAGAAACTGGAATATTTAAATGTTTAGTCAAGAAAGTTAGTTTTCGACAACAAAAAACAAATTTTCAACAAAATAGTTACATTTTCAACTAAAATGATGAATCTTTAATCAGAAGAATGAGTTTTTTAACAAACTAGTTCAACTTTTAACCATGTGGTTTTACTTTCAACCAAAAAAGGCAACTTCTCAACAAAAATATTATAGTTGAGCTTACTACCGAAAAATATTTTTATTTAAACCATTTTTAACGAAACAGTTGAATTTTCAACTAAAAAAAGATTATTTATTAACCAAAAATCGAATAGTAAATTTGCAATTAAAAAAATTGGCTTCTAATCAAAAGAACTATGAATTTTCAATAAAATAGTAAAATCCTCAACTAAATTGTTTAATTTTAATCAAACAGTTGCGTTTTTAACTAAAAATATACAGTTTTAAATAAAAGAGATGAATTTAAAAACCAGACCTACGAGGTTTAAACCAGAAAATATTCATTTTTTTACCAAAACTGAAGTAATAAAATTTTCAACTGCAACAATTTATTTTTAAATAAGAAATAAATAAATTTACAATAAAATAGTTGAAGTTTTAACTAATTAGATAAATTTTCTACGAAAATCATTAATTTTTTAAAAATAGTTAAACTTTTAACCAAGTAGTTGAATTTTCAACTAAAAAAGATAAATAATTCTCAAAGAAAAATGTAATAGTTGATGTGAACAAAATATTGTTGATGTGAACAAAATCAAAAATGAACAAAATTTGAATTCTTAATCCAAACAGTTGGGGATTTAAAAAAAATGGAATTTTAAAGTAAAAATTGTAACCAACGAAGTAAAATTTCAACTTATAAATAGCCTATTAAACATTTAAATTTTTAATGTTTACTTGGATTTTCTATCAAATAGTTGAATTTTCAACTCAAAAAGACGAGGTTACAAAAGAGTTGAATTTGTAACTAAAAAGAATAACATTTTAATAAAATTGTAGAAATTTCCACCAACAAAATTAAATTTGCGAACAAACAGTTGCATTTTTAACTAAGAAAGAAAAAGTTTCTTCCTAAAGTGATATATTTTTCAACGAGAAATTTAATTTTTAATTATTTTTTCAACCAAAAAGGAAGAATTTAAAAAAATTGTTGCATCTTTATAAAAATAATTAAACTTTTGAACAAAAAAGATGCATTCCCGACCAAAAATATAATAGAGAACTTTTCGACTGAAAAATGTAGCTCAACAAAAATAGTTTGATTTTCTTGTATTTTTTTATGCGTTTGTTTTATTAATCCTCAGGTCTTTTAAACTCACCATTAATTTTTAAACTTTTTATTGCATTTTTTTGAGTTACCTAGATATTTTCCTAACTTTATTCAAAATTACTGAATTTTATATGAACTTATTCGGTTTTTTCTATTTTCCTTAAATTACTGTACATTCTGTTCAATTTTCCTGAAATCAATTAAATTTTTACAGTAAATTAGGCTGTGGTAACCCTGAAAATAATAAATATGAATTCAAAATGTTACAAGATTAGAATTTTGGTCCTTAAATATTAATATTTAAAATTTCATATTCATGAAAGAAAGTATTTAAATATAATATTTTTAGAGGCCTAATACCAGTGTTCGATGTTACGACAGAGGTCGCGTTTTTAATTAATTTCGCGTTATAAAAATTCATTACGAGGCAGTAGTTTCTCTACTTATCAACAATTTAATAGACAGAGATCTCTGTCTTAAAATCAAACACTGGTATTAGGCCTTTAAAAAATATTCTATCTAACTAATAACCAGTCTAACCGAAACTCCGTTTCAATAAATCTGTTTCAGATTTAAATTAATAACTGGCCTTAAACATAATAACATCTATGAAAAATAATTTCGATCGAAATTCAGGAAATACAAGTTCTAAAATTTTCCCTGTTGGTGCTGCGGTGAAGCAATTGGCAATGCACCTCCAATGTAATGAGGAGGTTGTTGGTTCAAACCCAGCCCGCAATAAAATTTGTAGAAATTATTTTTTTCGCGTTTTTAATTAATTTCGCGTTATAAAAATTCATTACGATGCAGTAGTTTCTCTCCTTATCAACAATTTAATAGACAGAGATCTCTGTCTTAAAATCAAACACTGGTATTAGGCCTTTAAAAAATATTCTATCTAACTAATAACCAGTCTAACCGAAACTCCGTTTCAATAAATCTGTTTCAGATTTAAATTAATAACTGGCCTTAAACATAATAACATCTATGAAAAATAATTTCGATCGAAATTCAGGAAATACAAGTTCTAAAATTTTCCCTGTTGGTGCTGCGGTGAAGCAATTGGCAATGCACCTCCAATGTAATGAGGAGGTTGTTGGTTCAAACCCAGCCCGCAATAAAATTTGTAGAAATTATTTTTTTCGCGTTTTTAATTAATTTCGCGTTATAAAAATTCATTACGATGCAGTAGTTTCTCTCCTTATCAACAATTTAATAGACAGAGATCTCTGTCTTAAAATCAAACACTGGTATTAGGCCTTTAAAAAATATTTTATTTAACTAATAACCAGTCTAACCTAAACTCTGTTTTAATAAATCTTTTTCAAATATAAATGAATAACTGGCCTTAAACATAATAACATCTATGAACAATAATTTCGATCGAAATTCAGGAAATACAAGTTCTAAAATTTTCCCTGTTGGTGCTGCGGTGGAGCAATTGGCAATGCACCTGAAATGTAATGAGGGGGTTTTTGGTTCAAACCCGGCCCGCAGTTAATTTTTTAGAACTTATTTTTCTCGCGTTTTTAATTAATTTCGCGTTATAAAAATTTATTTCGATCTGGTAGTTTCTCTACTTATCGACAATCTAATAAACAGAGACATCTGTATTAACATCAAACACTGGTATAAGGGCTCTAAAAAATATTCTATCTAACTAAAAACCAGTCTAACCGAAACTCTGTTTCAATAACTCTGTTTCAAATCTAAATTTGAAAGTATTTAAATTTTCATTAAAAACATATTCTCAATTCTATAGTTTGTGCTGCCCGTGTTGCGTTATACAATAATTTCCTTGCAGGTTTTCACTATAGTCTTTTTCTGGAGCGTTCGTTGATTAATTAGTACGAGGACAAGCAAACAAAAAGAAAACTGAGAGGCTAATTAATTTATGCATCGAAGCATACTTACTTTTTTTAAGAGTTTCGTTCCTTTCAGTGGCTTCTTAATATTTTAGGGTTATACAACCCTCAAGTTTCCTTCAGGGAATTTCCTAAATACCAAAAGAACAAAGACTTGTGCATGAACGAAGAGGTTCGCTGAAATTATTTCTTTTATGTTTAGGATCCAAGAATAGCAGTTTTAATTGGAATATTCATCAATGTTTTTAATTTGTTCTTTATTTAGATGAATTTTACAAGGTTAGTAGTTTGCCTGACCAAAATAATTCTTACTACTGATCTTTACATATTTATACATTCTTGATATTTATACAACATTATTACTATTATATGTATGATTATATTATTTCATATTATTTCATATTTGGTATTATAACATAATTTTTGTCGGACGTAAGTCAGGCTTTACTACAGAATATTAACTAGTCAGTAGTAAAGTCCAATTTCAGCCAGACATATTTTTTTATCAATCAGCTGTTTGATTATTATATCCTTCTCTAATTAATACAAATTCTATATGTTTTGTTAGATGCTGTCTTCGTTTTAATATGCAGTTTTTCAGGTAATTTAACCTCCGTGTTCTAGGCGGGTGGTTAAACACTTTATTTTTATTGGGACGTAATAAACCTGCAATTTTGATAATGCCGTTATATACCTCAGCAATTTGACGTCACCAATTTTATTATTTTTAATATATTATTATGATAAAATAATTGTCAGACTAAATTCAGGCTTCACTACTGAATTCGTAATACCATGTGTAAAGAGTAATTCAATATTCAATAGAAAAGCCTAGTTTTAGCTAGATATATTTTTTGTATCAATCAGCTGTTTGATTATTATATTCTTCTCTAATTAATACAAATTATAGATGTTTTGTTAGTTGCTGTCTCGTTTTAACAAGCAGTTTTTCAGGTAATTTAACCTCTGTGTTTCAGGCAGGTGTTTAAGCAATTTATTTATATTTGAATGTAATTAATCTAACATTCTTAAAGTGATATTATATGTCTCAGCAAGTTTATGTCACAAATTATTTGTTCTAAAGCACAGCCTTGAAAAAGACACGCAGACGTGTTAAAACGTCGGTTTGTATCGACATTTTATTTATTTATGAAATAAAAGTATTATTCTTATATGAACGAATCAAGTAAAAAATGTTCCAAGTCTCTCTATTAATAAATTACCTACAGGTTTATTATTTAATATTCTTATTCTATTTTGTGAATAATGTAAAATCAAAAAGCAACCACTAGCTAATTATCATTAACATACTCGTTATTTTCATCACACATATTCGAAGCTCGATTCGAAATTAAGTAGCATAAACTGATTTTGGCCAGACAGTTGGATATAAATGTATTATTCATCTACTAAAGCACATAAAACATTGTATTCTGTATATAAAATAGTTAATGTGCTGATAATAAAGTGATTCTTTAACTTATTTGTTTAATTTATTCACTTGACCAATAAAAATATTTTTTAAATACACCCCCCCCCCCCCCCCCCCCCCCAAACCACCCTTCAATAAAACAAAAACAATAAAACAAAAACA
>JAAAKG020147323.1:0-10481 GCA_010014905.2 Druon quercuslanigerum
TTTCGGCATTTTCTGCACGGAGATTTACGACAATCAATTGTTCGATGGTTAGGATTGAAACAATTGTGACAAATTGCGGTTTTTTTTACGAAATTATACCTATCTTGAAATGACATGTTTTGAAATTGGTTGCATGAAACAAGCAAGTGTTCTTCTGTGCAAAGAAAGTACGCGGGCTGGGAGTTCACCTTTTCTGAAATAGTGGTCGTCATGCATGTTTGGGAAGGTTTAAAATTGGATCGCGAATTCATCGCGCTCTTTTTCACTGTCTTTTGAAGCTGACCGCTTTCGGAACTGGTTGAGTGGTCTCGATCAGCGATCACTGCTCTAAGAATGATATCATTTGTGATAAAGTAGGAACTTGCATTGAGCTGACAGTTTCTTCCCACCTTTCGTGCGTATAATTATTTAATTTTCGCTTGATAATGAAAATAAGCAAACTATTCCAAGTATCGACGGGCTGATCTAGTGCCTTAACGTGGCTCTCTACAATGAATTTTCTGTTGTCACTGTTGTCTGTTGTCATGGCACATTGATTTGAATGAATCATAAAACGATATCCATGAGTCAAAGGTACCATGAAAGGTAGGTGTAGGAAGCTTTGGAAGTTGAAAGTGCGATGAAAATTGAATGGGAAGTTGACTGGGGATGTCATTGTGAGGGTTTTCTGTGATACGCGAGTTTCTTAAAAAGTTTTGTTCATGAAAAGAAATTACATCGGAGGTATGTATATGACTAGGTCCTGTAATCGAACCTAAGTCCGCACCGGTGTTAGATTGCGTGGCATTAATTGGAGCTAGACTGCATAATTTTTGCATGTTATTTTTTGCTAGTCCGCTTATCGCGTAGAAACGATCTTCGAATGATGTTCTTTCAGAATCATTTTCGGAGTTATGAGTTTCAATTTCTGTCTCATCGAGTTGTAAATCTTCGATTTGAGATTGAACGCGATCAAAGATATCCCATAGATCGTTGTGCTTTTTTAATCGCGCTTCTAAGTCAAGGACTATTAAATCTGTTTCATCGGTTATTGAATTTAACGCGGTTTCAAAATTAGTTAACTGGCGTTTGATACTGCCTCGTTGTTTTTTCAAGCTCCCAAGAGTTGGTTGCGACATGGTGCTAAATGAAATTTATCAATCGTTTATATGCACAACGATTACACACAGTGGAAAAAGATCGATTCAAAATGGAAAAATAGTAAAATAGGAAATCGGTAATTCACTGGACTCACTTTGATTGTTGACAGACCTGGTGACGATGATACGTTGACAGTGCGTCGAAGTCTCCTCCCTGGATCTCTGGTTCAATGCGAAGTCATCAATCCTCTCGTTCTGTAGAATCCATGGAGTTTTAGATTTCAGTTTCCGTGAGCATACGGATTTAAATTGGTTGAGTTCCTCCTTCTTGGAATAGCTGGTTTGCTTTTGATGTAGCGTTCTGGCAATTAGTTTCTTCTTATTACTAATTCCAATGTCACTGATTTTGAACTTATTGTTAACACAATCAAATTTCTCAGTTGATATGATGGAAGTCACTATATTCGGAGTTCATTAACAATTAATAGTTTTAAAATCACTATTTTTTAAATATTCAGCTGAAAATCACTAGTTTTGCAATAACTATTTGAAATTCACTAGTTCTAAAATAATAAGCTAACAGTCACTGATGTAGCTTTGAAATCACTATCTGTCATTTAGCTTTCAAGAGCAATGTTTTACATTTGCACGAACCGAGTTCACTATGTTAGATACGCGTACTTTATGTAAAACATCCGCGACTCGAAGGACCATAATTTTCTGTACTCACGTTTTTAAAATAAGTAAAACAGAAAATAAGGAATAAAACCAATTTCCTTTAAGATATATATAAAGTTTATTTGACCTTAATGTTTACAAGAAAATGTGAAGGAGGACCTTAAAAGGTTGCTAGCTGACTCTCGAGACGAAGTGGAGAGGTCAGCTGCTCGAATTGTAATGATTTTTCAAAGGGAGCGAGTACCCAGTAGGTCCTGCTTAACCAAAGGGCCCTTCCGATCGGTTCCGGTAAAACACAAACGGGCTAAACTCGAATTTGAAAACTAGTTATAGGCGGTTTAACTTGGCTGCTGCCCACATGGACTGACATTCCAAGAATTTTGAAAAGGAAAAAGACCGCTCTGGTAACAATAAGGAAGGTTCGTGCTAAAGACAAATTCGAAGGGCTTATAGCTGTAAAAGTGAAAATACATTACAGTGCAGATTCAAGTGAAATTATAATACAGTAATTTTAAGAAACGTGTCTTCTTCAAGGTTCAGCTGCTTAAGTTGTAAATTTTATCCTACGTTTTAGGCTTTACTGAAATCTTTATATTGGGGTCGTTACAGGCAGATTTTTGAAGAAAAAATAAACAAGCTATTTAAGGTATTTTAAAGAACAAGCATAAAAAATATTGTTGCGAAGGAACAACACCTAAAAAGCCCGCTGCGCATTTGCGTGCCAACACCCCACCCTTATAATGTTTTTCATATTTTTAACATTAAACAATTTCTTATCAGTTAGTCATTAGCACTGAAAGCATTTAAAATGTATTTAAAACAGTACACGTGCCTACCTCTCATAAATATATTCGTTTAAATTGAAGATTATAACTATTTATGGTACAGTTATCAATTTATTTAAAATACCTTCATAAATATTTTTTTAGATTATTGAATTAAATTCCAAAGAAATAAAATACATTAATTATAATACACCAGAGATGAAAGCAATTTTTTAAACAGTAGTTAATAATAATGTATTTCAGATTTGCATGTCTTTCATAATAATTTTTATACGAAAAAATATCACAAAAATATAACCATTATTTTGAAAATAGTAAAAGGAAAATATTTTTAAAATGTGCACAAACAATTGAAAACGCAAAGGAATTGGTAGTATATGTCAATAAGATAGAAAATTAAATAACAAAGACTTTAATTTACATTTATTTTTTATTTAATAAAAATGGGGACCGAGATCAACAACACATATCAAAGAAAAGAAAAATTATACTTAATACTTTCGTTTATTTATTTTTGATTTACTTTTATTTTCTCAGAATTATTTTACTCGCTACTTTTGTAATGTTTGGCTTATTCTAAAACTACTTGGAACTAAATCATAAAATAGAAATGAATCCTAGAAATAACTAGAGAAGGAACAGAGATCAGTAGTACATGTCAATAAAAAAGAGAATTACCGATGACTAAAGACTTATTTCTTTATTTCTTCTTTATTTGCTTATATTTTTTAAATAAACAAAGAAGGAATAATTTCTGACACAGTGGCGGTTCACAAAAGGCGGTATCACAATTTGAAGCAGTGGTTAGGGGTTCTCAATTCCCGACACAATTTGGCACTTCCAAAGGGCGTAATTACTGAAAATATGGAAAAGAAAAGTAGGTGTGGTCAATGACATAAGGCTCGGGCAAAACGCCATAATCTTGGAGAAAAACGGCATAAGGTGGAGGAAAAGCAACATCAAGTTGTGGAAATCTTTTATAAGGCTGAGGCAATCTCGCATGAGTTTGCTGTAAAGTGGTATAACGTTGGAGCAAAAAGCTATAATAGGGGAGTTGATGCTGCCAGGGCCATGTGATAGATGTGGCTATGGATATTAACCAAGAAGGAAAATGGCAGATGACAGGGCATAGTAAAGGTATTGTTGGATTGTAGGAGATGGTTCGTGGGTAGAGCATAACCTGGGGTAATAATTTGACACATAGAGAAATATATCACAATGGATAATATGGCACCTGGGGTAATGTGGAACATGAGCTAATGTGGAGCATGGGTTAATGTGGAACATGTGGTAATATGGAGCTCGGTGTAATATTGGCTCCAGTTTCTTGATTCCTGACTCAGTGGAGGCGGCGAGATCATCTTACAATCGAGAGAGATTATTCATAAGCCTAAATCATTTACCGTATATGTACCACTCGAGTTTACGTATTATTTGCACGGATGCCCCCGAAGGAACTTTCTTTCAGGTAAATTTGCACCACTTTTCCACGCATGAGAGACACCAGTTTCATTTTAGTCGCGAAATTACCAGATACTTTTGAGTGTGAGGTTTTATTCAGGAATCCGCAGTGGTCCCGAGCGTCTCCAGAGATACACATCCTTCACAGAATAGAAGCCCATGGATCACATAGAAGCATAGAAACAGGTCCTAGAGGGTATACGTGAATATATAATACAGCAATGTGTGCAACGATTTGAGGAAGAGCTCGATGACGGGGGTGGTGAGACACAGGGGGTAGGGCGGACGATCCATCATTCGACGGAAGCCAGCCGGCACATTGCCGGAAGTGACGTCATGCCTGAAATATCGACTAATAATTTATACGCAGACGTTAGCGCCCAGCCGCGTTTTACAGTGCACTCTGCGTTATCTGAAATAACAAACTAACGTCCATGATATACGTAGTCACTCGTATCCATAAGCGACCCCTGGTGAACCAAAGCTCGTGGTTAAACTGACCGCGCGTCATGTTCGGTCCAGTAAGCAACACTGCAAATGGAAAAATTAATTTGTAAAAAGTAACAGACTATAACTGCAGTTTTCAGTCGCTACATGCGCTGATGATAAAAAAATCTTATAATGATTTTGGGTTCATCTATATATTATATTGTATGTATACATTTTTTGACAAAAAAGTAATGACATAAAATAGTATTTTAGAACACGTAATTTTTTTTCAATCTAGAATTTTCTTAATATCGAAAAAATATAACATTTGTTCGGATTCGCTTATTAAAACACTTTTTTAAAATTTGAAACAAATGTCTTTCACATATAATATATTTTCGAGTTTCGTTTACAGAAGCTTTAGAACTCACGCTCAATCTGATTGATGCATTTTTTTACTGTGAAAAAGTGATGTTTCCTTTCGTTCAGACAGAACTAATTATATGAAAAATACTTTAAAAGGAAATATAAATAAGCATCATTGAATTTTTTGAATCCCGAGTTATCCAGATAGGAAATCTCAACTTTCACAAATTTAGTTGTCAAAACTATGCGTCCCCTTACAAAAATTGTCTCTTGAGACCTACTTGAAGCATCTCGCTATAAATAGGAGCCGAGCTCTAATATAAGAAAAACTGTCATGTTTTCCGTTTTTAAATAATTTTTTATTCTCTACTCAAACTCTCTATATGATTATGCAAAGTCGCTGGAAAAATTGGAAATCAAGTCCAAGAACATAATAAAATATTTACCGGTTTTCAAATGATCTCTAACTTTAGCTTAGCAAAGTTTATCAAACAAACCAATAAACTTAAAAATAAAGTAGTTATTAGAAATTATTGTTTCTTATCATAAAATTATAGTTCTACTCACATTATAATTTGGTTGAAGTTTTATTCCTTTCTTAACTGAATTTTTGTTGTTGAAAATTTAACTATTTTGTTAAAACCACTTCTTTTTATTTGAATTAAACTGTTTTCAATTTAGAATTTTAATAATTTTGGTTAAAATATAAGATATAAAATTTTTGGTTCAGAATTCATTTTTCTGGGCTGAAAACTTAACTATTTAAATTTCCTTGCTGAAATTTTTGTTGCCATATCCGGAATTTCCCTAAATCTTTCTAAATTTTCTTAAGAAGATTAGGAAAAATTATAGATTAAAATAACCTGAAAGTTAAACTTAAACTATTTTTTAATTTCAAAGCAAGCATTACTTAAATTTTTTCTCGAGTGTTCGAAAGTTTTTAAGTATTTTAAGTAATATTTTATGAAAGTTATGTAATTTTTTCAAAACTTTAAGGGATGAATTTTACCTCTTTTTCCTAAAGAAAAATGAGTTCAATTTTTAAAATTTACAAAAGAAAATTCTTCTTTTTTTTAATTTTCCAACTCGAGATTCTTGCATGTTTAGTGTGTATAATTGAAATAGATGTAAATTAAAATATTTATTTTTAATAGTTTAGGTTTGAAGATCTAAAATAGAAAACGCTTCAATTTTAAAGATATTTGAATCAAAATTTTAACTCCTAATGATTTTAAACATCAAAGTCAAGAGTTGACAATTCTCAACCTTCTAAATTAAAAAAATTCACCGTTAATCATCAAAATTACAGAACTTTTAACTTTAAAACTTAAAACTCTATGGTTTTAAAGATTTGCAATTATAAATTCTACAATTTTGAAGTGTTACTATTAAAAATTCTTCCATTTTTAAAATATAGAATTGTAAATTACTCAACTTTCAAGATTTGTATTTTGAAGGTATGTAATGTTAATTATTTTTTTTCAATTAAAAAAATTCACAATCAAATATTATTCAATTCTAATTAAATAATATTTGAATTTTATTTGAAATTCTTAAATCTATAATCATTAAAATGGCAGCATGGATGAAGATAATTGAAGGAGTTAAATACGGTAGTTGTGGAGGGTGTCCAAGCCATGTTTTTACGACTTTTTACGTGAGAAGGGGTAAAAACTTGAGTTAAAAAACTTAACTATTTTGTATCTAAAATCGTAAAAGTCTTTTGACGAATTACTTAAAGAGAAAATTGTAGAGACTCGTATTGTATATATCTTTTATTTGCAGCCAATGAGGAAGTTCATTTTATTCTAATTTACAAAATATTCTGATTGGTTTAAATCATCAATTCTTCTTCGTTCCAAAATTATGATGTCAAGAACAATACTGGAAGACCCACCTTTGGCTCTGCAAATTAACAAGAGAAACATATTTTTTACAAAACATAATTATGATTTTATTCTTAACTTATGGTAAATGTTTCACATAGTAAAAGTTTTTACATTGTGAACGAAATTTGAATAATTGATTGAGATCCCTGGTCGTCATTTTTTTTTATTTTAATTATGCATTATAACGAAAAATCTCTAAATTGATCTTAATTTTGTTTTAACTTTCCCTTTTTAAACAGTTATCTTCTTTAAAAGATAATGAGACCAGAGGCAAATTTGCATTTTTTTTAAATTTTAAATACAAATCTTAGATCCTTTTAGTTTTCTTATTGTGGAAAAAATATAAAAAATCTTATTGAAAAAACTTACCGAACATGTTTGTTTGCAATATGGATATCTAGATTATCCAAGACATGTACGAAATTTTTTCGAACACACGTTAGAGCAGCAGACATCAGCAACCTGGCACTGACCTCCTTCCCGTTTGCAGCCATTAATTGAGCCAATAACAAGACTCAACACAAAGAAAATGCAAATAATAATATTTCTGGAATACATTTTAAATTTAAAAATTCGTATTCGGTTAATAGTTTCTTTTTTCTGTTTAGCTGGAAAACTAGAACTAATAACTAAGCTCAATAAACGTATATAGCTTTTTTATAGTTTTTTAAACAGTTTAAAGTTATCTCGAAAATAACTAGCTGTCGTGGCAGAAAGTGGTAGTAAATTTAATTTAATAATCAAAAACAAGTTTAAGTAAAATACAACAACTTATTCCTGTCTTTTACGTATATTGTATTTTATCTAAGTATCTTAAAATTTATGGTTCTTCAGTCCGTACTTAAAAATAAATTATCGATAATGGGAACCCAATTGGTTTGGAATATTATTGTCGCAGTAAAAAATGTAGCCAAATAACTAAAAAAAAGAATTATAATCGTATTCACGACTCTCAATGTATCTGCCAACTGGTTGCAATCTTTTTATCCAGATTTGGGCTAACAAGAAAACTTGTTTTGATTTGCTATGTTGCATTTTATTTCCCGAAATTTTCTTGTTTCGAAAAGTTTTTGATTGCTTATTCAGAAAGACACTGTCCTGAAAATATGCTAATATTCTTAAAGATAATACTTAAAAACTCTTCATAATACATATTTGAAATATTTGTATTTTAAAAATGTTCTTTAATCACTGGGTTTTTAGTCGAGTTGGCATTATCTCAAGGGCATAACAATGTTATACAATTATTTTAAAAACGATAAGTGATAAAAGCGACTAGAATACTTGTGAACAGTATGATATTATTATTTTTATAAAAGAGTAATTTTTCAAATTTTTCAAAGTTCGATGTAATTTCAAGAGATTTCAATGAATTTGACAGGATTTCAAGGGATTTTAGAACAATTTTGAGTGTCCAAGCTTACTAACCATTACAGGCAAAATATATTTTGTGCAAATTAGATATTGCTTAATTTTGAATGATTAAAATTTTACTATTTATAACAAAAAACTCTTTAATTTATGCAATTTGCAATTTCAAATTTTTAAAATTTTAAATTTAACATTCAGTAATGTGGAATCCCTTAAATTTAAAACGATGTAATTCTAAATGCTACTTTTATTAATTTGTTCAATTTAGAAGATTCACAATGGAAAATTCTTCAATTTTTAAAATTTGAAATTTATGATTCAATTTTTCACGTGTATAATTTACAATGATCTAAATTTAAAGAATTTTGAAACAGCTAAAGTTTAAGAATTTACAGTAATTAAGTATATATTTAAAAAAAATAGAGTGTTAGTTAATTTAAGTTTATCGTCATAAACGAGGCTAACATAAGTAAAATGCAATAATATATTCCGGTTCTTCGCACGTGTTATATTTTATCTAAGTGTCTTTAAATTTATGGTTCTTTACATTGTACGTTGCAATAAACTATAGGTAATAAGACCACGATTAGTTTAAAAACTTATTGTCCTGAAGAAAAAAGCAGAAAAATAATTTTTAAAAACCAATTATAATAATTTTCGAGGTTGTTAATGTATTTTGATATATCATGTAACACTTCATTCCCATAATTTTTTTGGAAAAATTTGCTCTGGCACATTCAGCAAGACTCTCTGTTGAAGATATGTTTATCTTTTCAAACATCATATATAAAGGCTGTTGAGAATGTATATTTTTGAAATATTTGTCTTTTAAAAATGTTTTTTTAACGCTGGGATTCTAATCGAGAAGACATTTTGTCAACGATATGTACTCGTTATTCAATTCTTTAAATAGATAACTTGCGCAAACAACTAGAAATCTTTTGAACATCAAAATATTGTTAAATATTGTTGTAGAACATAAACAATGAATAATACAAACAATAAAATAGCCTTGGAAAGGAATAAAACTTTAATTTAAGAAAGGCATACACACGGTAAATTTAAAGGTCAAGTTTCAGGCGACGAATCGCGACTGGGATTTTGGAATGCTAGGAGAGTGAATCTCCAGGTAAAAGAATTGCGAGAAACTATGCACGTAAGGAAACTAGATATTTTATGTGTGCCTGAAACAAAGAAAAAGGAATACGAAAGTAAGGACATAGAAAACGGGGTGTTGAAAGGCGACTTTGAAATATGGTCAGGAGTAGATAGTGAATCAAGTGGTAGGCAAGGAGTAGGTCTTATTTTGAATGAAGGAGCGAAGCAGCATCTCGGAAATCATGATTTCGTATCTCCCAGATTGCTGTGGGGTAGAATAAAAGTAGAAACCAGAAGATTATTTGTCATAGCGTGCTACGCGCCTGTTGATAGTGATCCCATAGAAGTAAAAGACGCCTTTCGGGACACTTCAAATTATTATTATTATTATTACACCATTAAGCCACTTTCCTTTCTGGGTAGGCGTGACTCATTCGGTGGCGAGGCGAGTAGTGTGAGAAAGGGGTTATAGAATTTTTAAGTTCGTCTAGAATTCTCGTGTTTCTTATTGAAATAACACGTTCATTTCGCAACACTGTTCCGACCCAGGTTGCTGATCAATCTCTCTAGCTATTACTCCAAGTTAACATCCTCACAAAGTCGCCATGTGAGGTTCCCCAGTTGGGTCTATTAGTATCCAACGTCTTTTGCTTCAGGCGTCATTCACTCTACTGACAATCTTCTTAATAACTAATTTCCGTCGTACTTTTCAGTCCGGGCATACTTTTCTAGCTTATTTAACGTCCATGCATTTTTTCATGCAAGCTTTTGTGTTTTTATGGCTTCTTATGCTTCTTCTAACTAGGGTCTCATTCACACATTTTAATCATCCTTTTCGTAGTCTGCCTCTGAGCACGCTGCCAGTTACTTATACATTTACTGAGACACTTGTTTCGTTAGTCGTTCATCCTTCATTCGTTCAACATGCCCGAACTATCTGTACCGATTTCTTTCCCATGTGTCAACTAGCGCCTCTTGCTCACTTCGTCCATCAGAGTATTCCTGAATATTATGCGCAAGAATCTCATGTCAATCGCGTTAATTTTACTCTTATCTTTTTCTTGATAGGTCCATGTCTCACTGTTGTACAGTACAGTCGGTACAAATATAGAGTTATGTATTGCCATTTCAGCGTTATTTGATATATTTTTACTTATGAAAAGGAGGCCT
Organism: Druon quercuslanigerum; assembly: GCA_010014905.2. Lineage (NCBI taxonomy): Eukaryota > Metazoa > Arthropoda > Insecta > Hymenoptera > Cynipidae > Druon > Druon quercuslanigerum. The sequence goes on from JAAAKG020147323.1 coordinate 10,327, forward strand.
ACTCTACCAATAACCTTCTTACCTTCCTTTATGCGTCTATCTAACTCCTTAGCTATCTTTTCGTCCCTAGTAAATAAACTACCAAGGTATACGAATTTATCAACTTGTTCAATTCTCTCATCATTTAATACAATGTTGCATATTGTTTTCTCACT
>JAAAKG020147324.1:0-10481 GCA_010014905.2 Druon quercuslanigerum
ATAACATATAATTTACTAATAATTGTGTGAAATTAAAAAAAAGGAGCATGAACTAAAATGAATGTATAAATGTAATAAAATATAAAAAGAAATATAAATACTATAGGTTGTTCTATTTTTAATTGAAAAAATATGAAACAGATTAATTCTTACTGAAATAGTTCTGATTTTTAACCAAAAAGAATGACTTTATAACAAAATTGCTGAATTTTCAACACATTAATCAAATTAACTTCAATTTTCGAATTGTTTCGTGTATGTCCCACTGTTTATTTATTCTTTATTGAAAAATCAACTATCGTATAAATATTTTCCCGAAAAACCTAGAAATAGGAAAATTTCATAACTATTTTATTATTTTTCATATATATTTATCTTATTTTTATCATATAAAAAAACAGATTTATTCCAAAAATAACTACAAAAGAATGTGTGACTTAAAACACTTTGGAAAATAAAGTATACCCGAATATTTGTATGGTTTAAATCAAAATCTTGGGAAAATCGCTATCAATGTCTCTTGCGTCGCCATTTTGTTTCTTCGATTTAATTAATATCGATTATGGTAGGTATTCGATTGCAATAAACTCTATTTTGAACCAAAGATTATTTAAAACAAAGCAATTAAATGTGGTTATATTTTTTACGAGATCTACAATAATCATTGTCATTGCCAGATGTTGACATTCACTAAACACATTGTTTCAAACATATAATTCTATTCAATTCTTTTGGTTCAGTCGAGTATTAGTGCAATCGAATGCTTACTATTGATTGGGTTTTACGATCGCACCACTAAAAGCGAGTGAGTGAGTGAGTAAGCGACATTTTTAGATCAAAATAGCGCTGGAGACAAGCAGACGCGAGAAGCTGTCAGAGCTTTTCCAAAGATTCTTGATTGATACACAACAAGTTTGAGTTATTTTTAATTTCTTATAGTGCTTTCAGTAAAAACTGTCATTGTACTCAGTTACTTTTTCAGTAAATCTGGTTTTTATTGTGAATATGGAAATCGATAAAAGTGACGCTTCTTTTGGCTTTTCATCATTCAGTCAAGCTCAGTGCAAATTATGTTTCATAGCGTATTATTTTTACCATACAAAAAAGGAATTTTATCAAGGTCTTACTTTACTGATTGCAAATAAGACTTGGTTAAATGGAATATGTGAAATTTGGAATATTTAGATGTGATAATGTGCAGCAATAATGTACGTGATGTACGAAAGTCAAAAAGGCTTTCTGAGTTATGAAATTTTCCTTTTTCTATCTTTTTAGAAATCCTCTTTGCTGGATTGAGCAGGAATCTATATGATCGCTGCAATTTAAAAGATTGCAAGATAAAAATAAATTATTATTACGAAAATATATAATTTTTTATTTTATTCGGAAAGAAATTGGATACACTCGGGAAGAAATCGGAAACATTCGGCGACATTTGGAGATTATCGGGAAAAAGTCGGAGAGGGGGACATTCGAAAAGACTCGGAAAGGTCCATCAGACAGCTCGAAGTTCGGCTAGGGATTGCTACGTCGGCTTCTAAGATCATATTGAATTAGGGTTATGTGCAAAATGTATTCAGGATAGGATTCAATATGGAGAATAGACATAGGAGCCCAAAGTCCTGTAAATTGACTTTACCAAAAACGAGAATTTTTCCGTCGGGTGTATCATAACTCATCGGAATGCTAAATCTTCTCATGTGCGGCTCTCGTGTGATATGGGTATAGATGTCCGCCGGCACGGTTCGTGTACATACGAGGTTTTAACAAAAAATAATGATACTTCAAATTTCCCGGGCTGCATGTTTACTCTGCCATCAGCTGGCAGTGAAGTTACACATGTTTTAGTGTGCTCAGCGATTTTTCACTTTTGGAAAAACTGGATCAGAGAATTTGCATCAAGTTTCGTTAAAAAATGCAATAAAGTGCAGTAATGATTTTGAAATATTAAAAGTTGATTTTGGTGATTTGGCTATAAGCCGAGTAAGAGTTTGCGAGTGGTATAACCGTTTTAAAAATGGACGGGAAGACGTTGAAGATGACGAACGCTCTCGGTGTCCTCGCACATCGGTAACGGACGATACCGTCGAGAAAATGGACGAAATGATTATGAGCGATCATCGAATTACTATTAGAGAGGTTGCCAAGGATGTCAGCATATCATAGGGCTCATGTCAGGCAATTTTTACGGATGTTTTACACATAAAACGTGTGGCACGAAAATTTGTCCCGAAACTACTGAATTTCGACTAAAAAACTAAGGCTCAATGATCCACTTGGAAGCATTCAACGTCACCAAGAGCGAAGAAAGCACGACACGATAATGCAACCTGCTCATGCATCAATGCTTGTTCGTGAGCTTTTGGCCAAGCACAACAGTGTTCGGATTAGTTCATAAAAGTATTAGTTTTGTTTACTGTACGCCTAAAACGGCCACTGCATGAATTGCTTGAATTCCTGAAATTTTATGATTCATTCAATTCCCTTAATTCTCTATATTCCCTAAATTCTATCTCAATCTCCTAAAATCTCAATTTTCTTAATCTTTAGAATTCCTTAAATTAATGTAAATTGCTGAATTCCATAAATTATCTGAATTGCATGATCTCCATTCATTCTTTTAATTCCTTAAATACATGAAATTCCCAAAATTCGTAGGTTTCACTGCATTTTGTATATTAGTTGAATTCTTCAACTTGGGTTATTACTAAAGATTGTTCAGCAACCTGGGTCGGAACAGCGTTGCGGGACGAACGTGTTATTTAAACAAATAACACGCGAATTTTAGAAGTATCTAAAACTTCTATGTCCCCTTTCTCGTATTACTCCCTTCCTCACCGAGTGAGTTACGCCTACTCCGATAGGGAAATGGCTTAATGCTGCAATAATAAGAACTTGCATTCTTCGAATAACTTAAATTTATCTAATTTCTTTAATGCTTCGAATTTGTTTAGATACTGAGAAATCTTTACTTAAAACTTCATACAAATATTCTGATATTTATTTGTACCTGCAGCTCTTCTTACCGGACAAAATAATTTTTGTTTATTTTAGAACTTTTTAAACTATCTTACCTAGCTTTACATGATCCTGTAGGCAGGTAGTTATTTTTATAATATGTCTAATATAATGAAAATCGTTATCCAATTTTAAATTAAAGAGTCTTCAATGGGAACAAAAAGACCATCGTACTTTATAATGGTTAATCTCAAAAATATTTTATTTTAATAGATTCAGAGAACAAATATATAAGCTTCCAAGTTCTATTTGATTCCTAAATACCTGTGTAGATGCCAGCCTCAGTCTTAATCGGGCGCCGCCTAGAAATACTGCCCGGTATCCGGCTAAAAACGACACGATAAACTGGACGGATATCCGCTTTCATAATTTTTGAGATCCAAAAGCGTAATCTGGCAACAGAGCGGTTAAAAAATGTAGCTTCCGGCGAGAAATTGGTAACTTTATTTGCCTTTCAAGGATCATTGTAAAGAATAGTGTGAACTCTAAAAGTCAAATCAAGTTAACAAATCCTCGTCCGAAAGTAGTAGATAAGGAAGCTTTTGTGTGAATGCAATGCGCATTCTCCTTTGAGGTGCGAAAAAGTGTAGGAGCAAAAGGCGCCAGACATGGATTTAAAGTTGAAAGTGCACATACGAAAAACTGTCTGAAAATAGATAAAATTGTACAATTTGTAACAATTCTGCTATTTTTTTAATGAATTAAAAAAGTTTATTACTATTTTACTGATCTAATATATCTTCAAACTATACTTTTAAAGTAATAATTTTGGTTGGCACCCGATCCGTTCCTGACCATGAAGCCTAACCAGAGGTAGCCCGGCTGGGATCATATCAAAAACTTTGTTGTGAAAGGGCCAACCGGGGATAATTTGCACGACTAGTTTAGTTTTCAATTAGTAAAACTTACAAAAGTTAAATTTATTAAAATAGATAATTCAGTAAGATAAAAAAGGATGACAACTTGCGTTAGCATAGTCCAGTTTGAAATAAAATCATTTTTTAGATATAGAACGAAAAATTGTATTTTCAAATATCGTATATTTAAACAGAATGCGAGTGAGCAACTAACTTTGGGAGAGGCAGGTTAGCACAGGGTGTCCATTTATATATACAAAAATTCGGGCTTTTTCCGACGATTTCAATTCAAAATATATTACGTTTTAAGTAAAATTGTGAAATTATCAACCAAAGCATACGACTTTTAAACAAAAGGGTTCACTTTTCTAGGTAAAAATGTAAATATTTAGGAAAAAATTAACTTTTAAAAGTGAAAAGATACATTTTAAACGTTAAAGTTAATTTCCAACCATGAAAGATAAATTTGCATCGAAATAGTTAATTGTTAACTAAGCACCTGCAATAACAACCAAATTATTGCACTTTTGAGCAATAGAGACTAATTTAAAAAAAACAATTGTATTTTCAACCAAATATGTAAATAAAGAGAAATCTTCAAGCAAACTATAGAATTTTCAAACAAAAAAGATTAAACTTCAACTAAATAGTTGAATTTTAAAGACAGAAAAGAAAAAATACTGCAATTTTTCACAAAATAGTAGAATTTTTAACCAAAAGAGATAAGTTCTAAACATAAAATATCGCAGTAGACTTTTTAAAATATTATTAGAATTTTCCGTCAAAGAAATAAATGCTGAAGAAAAAATTTTACAGTACCTTTAATTCAAAAAGAATTAACTATCAACCATAAAAGCCTAATTTTTAATAAAAAATGTGATATTTCACAAAAAAGATGACTATTTGGAAAATAAATAAATTTTTTAGAAAATAAATCGATTTTCAACCGAGCACAAAAATATATATTATTACAATTCATAACATGTATTTGTATTTAAACAGACGTAGTTTCATTGTCTTGTTTAAAAAACGCACATTCTTTAAGAAAACTTTTGTTGTTAAACATTTTATTGGAACTTCTGTCCTTTTTTCATAAACTGAAGCTGCTAATTTCCAATGTTACTTTAATTACGATGCAAGCACTACACATATAGTCTAAACATCAGCCTTGCTGTTTTTTAACTTCTGAATGATATCCCTAACCTCACACACAGACTTCGTCAATTGAATATTCTATCGCATCGTGTGCTACATTGCAGTTATGGCACCCTATTGTTTCATCTCCCAATAATTCACGAAAAGAGTCTATAAAAGCGTCCCCTGGCGGACCGAAGGAACCGAAAGAAGCCGCTACAAAGCAAGATAAACTTTTACATTGTTAAAATTCGTAATCCACCTTAAAATTTCCATTCGAAACTCATGGAGTAATCATAATACTTTTTTTGCAGCGTTAAAAACTTTTTTAAATGTCATTAACTTCTGCTGAGGGAGACTTCAAGCGCATGCATAATAGCTCAAGTAGGATGTTGTGCGCGATGTTGTAAAGTAAAATTCAAAATTGGCAAATAAATGTGACTAAATATATGCAATAATTAAATTAAAGTAAAAAATAAGCCAATTAGTTTGAAACAAGAGTCATAGCTGGTTTGTGTTTATACTGAGAAGGTCACCAACCTTCAGCAGTATTATGTTGGATGGGAGTTTATATGGTCTCATTTTCCCATTCTTATTTATTGACGGTGACCCATTTTAATCTATAATACCAAATATCTTCTAAAATACTTTATCTACGAAGAAATGGTTCAGACAAAGGTGGACCAGAACCGAGGGGGAGATTTGACTATACCATCAACTTTGACCTTAAGGTCAATTTTTAAGGTCAAAATAAGGTAGGACCCTTTTATTAAATGAGAATCCCTATTTTTAAATGAGGATTTGAAAAGAGCGGAAAATTCCACGTCAAAAATGACCTGTGGAAAAATAATGGTTTTTGGGACCTCGTAAAGGTAAATAATTAAAGTCAAATGTCTTAGAAACTACCATATATCTTCTAAAATACTTTATCTATGAAGAAATAGTTTGAACAAAGGTTGACTACGATCGAGGGGGGGGGGCATTTGACTATACCATCAATTTTCACCTTCAAGTCAATTTTCAAGGTCAAATTCAGGCGAGACCCTTTTCTTAAAGGAGAACCCCTATTTTTTACTATTGATTTGAAAAGAGCGGAAAATTTCACGTCAAAAATGACCTGCGGAAAAATAGTTTTTGTAATCTTTTACCTTTACAAGGTCCCGCTATTTTCAAATTCGCAGTCAAAAACAGGGGTTCTCATTTAAGAAAAGGTTCTTACCTCCATTTGATCTTGAAAATTTACCTTAAGGTCAAAATTGATGGTACAGTCAAATGTCCCCCTCGGTCCTGGTCAAACTTTGTCCAAATCATTTCTTCGTAGATAAATTAATTTATGAGATAATTGGGATTATTTAGCATCTCTGTCACTCTTACGGCATTAATTCTTATATCGCTCCGCTAAACGCACCTAAGGAAATAGATTAAATTTTCGAGAATGAGAAGTGCCGCATACACTGGAACTTTATATTCACGGTAATTGTTTCTGTTGTACACTCTAGGCCTGACATAGTTCTCATTGACGTCGAGAAGCGAATCATGTTCGTTATCGAATTTCCGGCACCAGCTGACAAATACATCATAGCAAAGGAGAATAAAAAGAAAGAGAGGTACCTTGTAAGGAAGTTGCGACGATTGTGACAGAAATATTCTGTTAAATTAATCCTTAATTTAATTTATTTAATTAGTGCCAAGTTGTCACTGGGTAATAATAGCCTGAAAAGCATCCCTGCATGTAAACAATATTCTAAAACACTTGCCGGAAAAGTGCAGAAGGCGGTCGTCCTGGGGTCGCTCCATGCCCTCAGGGTGCGCGAGACTTTTGCCAGATCATCGTATTGATTCCGTCACAGACTGTAACCACCTATCTTAGGGTCCTGAGACGTGGTTATGGCTGAAATGTTACCTCGATTTGGCTTCGAGACCGAAAAAATTTCGAATTATCGAAAGTAATAATATAAACGCACATAATGCGTTTAAATATGTTTATAATACGTTCCATAGCACATAATACGAAATTCTCTTAAATATTACATTATTTCCGATGAGGGGTGTGTAAAACTTTCTTTTGCGTATATATTTAATGCAAAAAGACCAACTCCAACTGAACGTAAACATTTTGACAAGGTAAAAGAATCAGGAAAAGAGAAAAATATGGTTATCTGTTATTAAATGAATGCCTGTTATAAAGAAGTATGAAAAGAACGAGAAGTGACTCTTGATGAAATAAATTTGTTGATCCTAAAAAGGGCCATTTGATATTCTGCAAACAGCAGATTGATGAGTAAAGTCAGTCATTTTCATCTGTTTGATGCAACTTTTTGCCTCGAAAAAGTTTTCAATCACTCTTCAGAAATACCATCCGCAGAATATTCGTCTTCTTCTTGCATCGCAGCATTTTCAACTTCAGCTTTCATGAAGCCAGCCTTCCGATAGAAATTCGCAATTAGGTACTCAGATTTTCTCATCCGAAGCCCTAAACAATCTGTTTATGATTCTCTTTCGGTAATTGACTTTAAGGTTCTTGATAATTCCTTGATCCATAAGTTGTAATTTTGAAGTCAAAGTCAGTGGTAAGTAAACCACTTTTTCGGGCTTTTAGTATTTGTATCAAAACTTTCAGTTGAGCCGGACAATTATCCACAAATAAAAGAACTTTTCTATTTTCTCTTTGAAATATAAAATCAATTTTATGAAGTCAGTCTTCATATATAGAACTGTTCATCCGAGATTTTTGATTATTCGCGCAAAGTACTGGCAAAGACTTAACTCCTCTGAAACATTGTGGATATTTTTATTTGCATATTACCAATAACTTTAATTTTTCTTCACCAGACATATTAGCGCAGACCATTAAAGTAACACGATCTTTACTCTTCTTCCGACCATGACAAGTATCTTCTTTCAATGTCAATATCCTCTATTGCAAACATTGCCAGCAAATCAGGCAAAATGTCAGTGAGGAACTTTTCGCAGTCTTCCTTCAAAACAGAAGCACTCTCGCTACTAAATGTCCTATATACGATTCGATTCCGATTCTTGAACTTATCTATAGAAGAAAATCGTTTAATCCGTTCAATTTCTGATGAGAGTTTTCGTAATTTCTCATGATTCTCCTTTCTTCTCAGATTTTACAACAAAAAATAGTCAGAGAAAAATGCCGCGTATTCTCGAATTGGAAATGTGTGAAATTGCAACAAGTTATTTTATTTTCAAGATTATGCTTGAAGGGTATGCAATGCGCACCCTTTCTTCAGCAATTCCTTTTCCAGAATTTTCAACCGAAAACTCTGTAATCGTAGGCATCGATCATTTTTGTCTCTTTGTTTCTTGAGTAATTGTTTCAAATACAACTGCTTGCTTTCCAATGAATGTGCTGTTGCTCAGGATTGATGCACTATTTTGTTTCAAACAAGATAGTTACATTTGTAACCAAACAGATTAATTTTCGTGAACTAAACGGGTGAAGCTGAAAACATCAATTTTTAACAAAACAGTCCTGCATTCAACCAAAAAGATTATAATTATGTTAACCAAGACGATTTTTTCTTACAAAAAAGACACATTTTAAAATAAGTAGTGTAACTTTCTATACTAAAAAAATAAGAAGTTTTCAACAAAAAATGGAATAGTTAATTTTTTTAAAGAAGATTAATTTTCGTGAAAATAAAAAATATGAAATCGCAACAAAATATATACTTTTTCAACCAAATTGATAAAACTATGAAGCCAAAAAGGCAAATCATCTTCAAGACGTTTGAATTTTCAACCTGAAATTATAACATTCTAACAAAAAGTTAATTTTCTACCAAGTAGTTAAATTTTCCAATTTGAAGGAAACTCAACCATCTAGCATTAATAAAGAAGAAGATAATTATAAACAACAAATATTTGTTTAAATGATTATATTTGCTAAATTAAATTAAATTTAAACTCATTCCAAGTGTTTAAATTAATTTTAAGAGAATATTCAAAGATACTTCAAAATATTTCGAAAGGTTTCCAAAATTGTCCAAAAAGAATCTGGAAGTTTTGAAGGTAAACTTTTTAAGATTCCGAAAAAAGTCAATGGTTTTTAAGAAGTTTGAAGTTCTTCAAAAAGACGAAAGATTATTCTCGTGATTCCTGTAAAACATTTTTATGACGTTTTATTTTCAAAAATCATTATCAAAGAAAATTTGAAAAGATATCAAAACATTTTAAAAGATTTCCACAAATTTTGAAAATATCTGGAAGGTGAGAGGGCAATTTTCATCATTTTGATTATTTTAAACAATTTTTTTAAATAGTGCGAGTAAGTTTTAAATATATCTTCCAAACTTTTAAAAGTCCTAAATATCTTTTTCATCGACTATAATTTTTCCTCGTATTTTGCAATGTCCTGACAAATAAAAAAAATACTTTTTCGACATATATATTGCCTTCAATTTTTTTTAATTTTGTCAAGAATATTTATAAAACCTTAAAAATGAATGAACAAATAAATCTAAAAAATAAATGTTAATTTAGCTGAAAAGAGCAGAGGAAAGTTAAACATTTAGGAAAAAAGTGAATTTCTGCCACTTATATAAGTGAAGACAGTTATAAACAATAATAAATTAATTGAAGAACTATCTTTGTTTAATTAAGAATTATTATTACCATAATAGGTGAAAATCGTACAAAAAGATAAAAAATTTAGAAAAGCGCGCATTTTTCCAACATTATTCAAATTTTTATCAATAATAATAAATTATTTAAACAATTAATATTCCAACATCAATTATTTATCTACCTCACTTTAATTGAAAATTGGACAAACAGTTGAAAATTTCATAAGAAACCGCAACTCTCTAGTATTATAGTATTATTCTAATTGAATATTATTAACAATAATAATTAATTGTTCAAAAAATTGTCTTTGTCAACAATAATTAAGTATCACTTAAGTTTAATTGAAAATTGGAGAAAAAGTGGACAATTTTTTGAAAAAACCGCAACTTTCTATTTCTATACCAAGAGAAAATTTCTTTAAAAAATGATAAATTGCTTATACAATTTTTCTAAGCATGCAATTATGTGTAGCAGCTCCCAAAAATCGCAAAAGTTATTTGTTCAGTTATAGAGTTTTTTCAGGACCCTATAAAACAGACTTATGGTGGTGACAGGTTAAAAATAATACTTTATTTGAATTATTATTATTTTGAGATTTAACTGAGAATTTTAGTTAAGAATTATATTTTTTGCTTTGGGATAGGAAATTTCAAACAAAGATTTATACTTTCAGTTAAAAGCAGGCAAAATACGAAATGCTTTCTAATTTTAACATTAGGAACTAAAAACTTCTAGAAGAATAATAATTTTTAATTAGGGACAAAAAAATTGAATAAAGAAACATAATTTTGACTTCGGGACAGATAATTTCTGTAAAGAAGTATAATTTTTTTATTTGGATCAGGGAATTTTAGTCAAGAATTATAATTTTTAGTTTGGAAA
>JAAAKG020147325.1:0-10481 GCA_010014905.2 Druon quercuslanigerum
TGTCGAATATTCGACATTCGATCGACGCGCCGATCGAATCGAATTTCGGATCGAATTTTTTTGCACACCTCTAATTATAAACCTTTTAAAATCCCTTCAAATGATTGAAATCAATTAAAACATCCCTGCAATCTTTTACGACGTACAATTAGTTTAAGTTGTATTATTTTTATTAAATTTTTTATTTAATTGATGTCATTTTGAGAATTTATCCTAGTGAATCATTATAAATCTTTTTTTCTTTTGTTTTAATTCTTTTTAAAATGTTATAAGGTTTATATATTAAAGGAGGAATTATTTTTGAATCTCAGAATTTTCTGAATTGTATCACATAAAAGAGGAAAAAGAGAGGGGTGGGGGGAGAAGTATTTGCAGTTCTTGAGTTGTGCTCTCTTAATTACCTGAACGAAGATGTTCCTCGCCACGTTTTGACAGATCCAAGGGATTCCTGAAATGCAATTAGGAATTCGAAACCCGCTCTACTCAATTTCTACTTTACTCGATTTGTTAGGCTAAACCTTATAGTACAGATTTTTAACTCTACTTGTTAACAATCTCTCATTATTAACCACAACTTTTCAGTACTCAAGTCGCTTGCTGGGTGAGCTACATCGTTTATCACCCGAACACCATGAGGTTCAATAGCCTTAACGACAGGTGACGCGTCGATCTCTTCCTGGCTGACTTAACTTACTCGGCGAGCTATATCTCTCAGCACTCGAGTACTGCAAGGTTTTCTTTTTTTTTTTTCTTTATTTTACATAGTGTTTTATTTTGAATTGAAAATGTATTTTGTCGCATAATTTTCTTTGTTCCAATGCTTGAATTTTTGTCGTTTCATTAATTACTATTTATTCAATTTTAAATTAAGAAATAATGCAATGTTAATTTTTAAACAAAATTTCCGAATTATGTTATCGCACACTCAATCCTGCTCAGTGTCCGTCCCAACGGAATCCCTCTTCCCTCGAGTTATTATGAACTGAAATATTTTTTTAATAATGATTGAATTTCGTATTAAATATTAAAGTCTAACTATTGTTATTTACGCAGTGGCGTCTCCACAGACGCCTGGCGCCATGCACCAGCCTGGTATTTTCTTATTAAAGTTTTCAGGTCGTCGAAAATTTTAAGGTCTTTGTCGGAAGGCTGTCTCAGGCAAAAGTTTGGCGTGCTGGTATTCCTCGAGTGGCATGGTGTTACCTTAGCGCCGCATCGAAACTTTTGCTAGGTTATAGTCAAGATATGTACCCATAGTCTTACAGACTATGTGTGCGCCTACATACTACCACCATGCAACGGTTGCAGAATTGATCACGTCAACGTTGCGCACGAAGCCTGCCACGTGCCTCAGTCAGAAGCCGTGGGACCCAACTTGCCGAAACTTTGCTCAACTTCAAGTGGTCCGAGATGATTGTTTCAGCGTTCCCAAAACTGATACCCGATACTGAAGCTATTTCGGATACATTCACACGACGATCTTGCTCTATGCGTTCTCGAACCTTCTGAATCTTGTCAACGGTGTCGCTCGTCCCTTTCCGTCGTTAGTGGCATTCGTTCTCTGCCGCTTCTGGACCATCCAAAAATGGTGTATACCATTCAACCATGTAGAACCTTGATAAGGTATCACTATCGAACAGCGCTTTCTTTTTACTCTTAGCAGAATAATGATTCTCTGCGAAACAGACGATGGTACTTGTTGCTCGGAACTTTTCGAAATCACTACGTGGATCAGATTGAGAACTAGGCTTTATTCTATTTGACAATTATTAAAAAAAAAAATAATTTTAAACTTATGCAAAAGAATGCGAATTAATAAATAATTATTTGCACGTGAATTCACGATTTTTTGTCAAAATTATTAACATGATATTTGTGACTCTGAATCAGATCGAGCATGTGCAGTGCTATAGCGCTTTTTCCATTTATGAGAGATTGAGAAAAGTAGGAAAACTCTGCTATGTAGAGTCCCAAATTCTATATAGCCAATTTGCCTTTTAATTAAAATGCAAGATTATAGTAATGTCTACTAAGAGCTGTTTTGTTGATCAGAGTTGGCAGTAGACTCCGCTCTGTTCGTAAAAACAAAATAAGCACTATATTACCTAAAAAACGTTGGAAAATTAAAGTACAACCATTTATAAAGTATGGCATAGTTTTAGTTATTAAACACACTTCGCCGTGCGATTTATTGGTGAAAGGTATCATAAAGCGTACCTACCTGGGTAATGATGAACGAGCCCGTGATGATGATTTACGTACTCAAAAATTAGATAATAAGATGTTCAGTTACCATAGTCGTAAAATTAAAAGTATAAAATTAAGAGAAAGTTCAAGATTGGAGATAATCGAGATATGATATTAAATCAATTTAGAGCCTAGTTCGCCAAGTTTAGTAAAATTGTAATTGAGTTAATTCTAGGACAATCTCTTACGGTATATACTGATATTGTGTAGGGGCTCACTAGGGACAATTGTTGTTTGCTTTGAGAGTAACAGAAAAGCAGACGGCCACAATCTTTACGACCTTGTGCCAGGAGATTATATTAATGTCGAATCGAATCCAAATGTTAATACGGAGAGCCGGTGTATTTCGGACGGGTGGAAAATGTCACCGAGAAAACACTTTCTGATATCTACCTCACCCCTGTCTGACGAACCTTATAATTGCGTCTGTGTGAGCGCCTCCATGTGTCATGCTGCTCTGACTACAGGCTCCATCACGAGTTCTACCGACATAAATCGAATTTTTCCCATTTCATGACACGTATTACAAGCGAAAATTTTTGTCGCTGAGGGAAGTGGGAGAGCAAACTAAATTTAAATTTTTTAGTTTGCTGAGGCATGCAGCGTCGTTAAACAGGTTAAAAGTTTCTGTATTTTTTATTTTTATTAATCCAATTATTAAAAAAATACTGAGATAAAAGTGGCAATCGATAGTGATTATTGAAAAATCATTTTTTCTTTTGAATAGCACTAACAGCAGACTAAAGTTGAATATCTCGAGGTCTGGAGTATCAGCATCGTATATCAACGCATCTACATCTACTAATCCCTTTAATACTTCGTCTTCAAGCCCTGGACCAATCGATTTACAAGGCACATTCCACAATACTGTACAAAATGGCAAAATACCTGGGAGTTTCTCAAGTTTTCTTTCTGCAAGTTCCATTCCAGGGATGAAGAAAAATTATGAAGGCGTTTGCGAGGTAATTTTATTATTTAGGTAACAAAGACGCTCGGTCTCTTGATATAATGTGATAACTGTTCAGGAAAATCAGTATGCCCGGTCGGATTTCGACGCCAAATAAGAAGGCGAACCGGTCGGGAGTACTATTATTAAAGAAATATCGCGTTCCCTATAGCTTATACACAGAAAAAACTTATGAATTGTGACTCTTCATCTTTATCCTATAATTTCTAATAGTGTACTAACCATAATAGTTTTTTGCAAATGGATAATGAAAGATAAATAATTAAGGTTTCCGTTGATATGAATATGATAATGACTTATGTAACTTAAATGGTTGTATTGTTGTGAAAAGTTCTTGCGACGTGCGAGTTGCCGAAAAAACTTCAACAGTTTACGATTCAGGTTTTTCTTCCTCTCAAGGCTTATGAAGAGCTGCAGTGACGTCTGTGCCTCCCCCTGGGCCATTCTCGATGGTCCGCGAAAAAAGTGACTTCCTTGACGTTTCGGTACAATTGCGTACCTTTTTCAAAAGGTTTTAAAACCTAAATAAAAATTGAAAATTAAATTACTAACATTAAAAACAAATCGAGAATGAGATTAAGTAAAAAATTCCGCAGAATGATATAAAGAGAAAGATGGTATCAATTTGAAGAGTAAAAATAAAGGTTGTCCCTGAGTTATAAAAATGCTTTAAGAATTTATCGAATGTTGAAATCCCTGATAAGGTTGCGGAAACTTTAGCTTTGGGTAATAAATTTAGAGTTCCTTTAAATGTTAATAAAATTCCCATCAATAATTTGGTTGCAAATATTGAAAATTCAAACAAAAATATCGAAGAAGAAGATTTAAAATTTATTATTCGTAAAACTGTTACTAAAATAATTTCAAATCACAATAACAACAATAAATTTAATAATTGAGAAAAATCTGTTCAGTTAGCGGAAAATTTTTAAAAAGACCGTAAAGATTTAATTTTTGTAAAAGCTGATAAGGGCAATTTAACGGTCGCAGCTAACAGAGATGATTATAACATTACAGTTGAAAACATTCTTAAGAATGATATTTTATACAAAAGCATAAAAACTAGTATGGTTCCAACCGTTGAAAATAAATGTAATGACGTAACTATTAAATGGGAAAATAAAAGGTTAATTAATGAACAATGTGTGTACCGTTTAAAAACTCACAATAGTTTCATAGCACTAGCTTATGCCCTCCCTAAAGTTCACAAACCTAATTTAAGTTGGAGATTGATTGTTTCCACTGTTGGTTCTTCCACTTACAATTTATCGAAATACATTTCAAATATTCTAAAACCAGTTTCTATTAACACTAGTTCGTTTGTAAAAAATAGTTGGGAACTTAAGGATTGTTTAAAAAATATGAATGTACCAAAAACTCATTCAATAGTTTCTTTAGATGTAGTGTCTATGTTTGATAGCATACCACTAGATCTTGCTTTAGATTGTATTGAGGAAAAAACGTAATTTATACCATAATTTAACAAATGTAACAAAAGATGAATTTCTAATTGCTACCAGAACGGTTTTTAATGGTACTGTTTACTCCTTTAATAACAATTTTTATGAGCAACTTTCACGTTGCCCCATGGGTTCACCTTTATTTCCAGTGGTAGCAGATTTAGTTTTAAAATATGTTAAAAAAGAGCTTTAGATTCATTAGATTTAACATCTATTTTAAATTAGCGCTATGTCGATGACATTTTAGCTGTTGTCCCTACTAACAAAATTAAAGTTTTCTTAAATGTGTTCAATAGTATTGAATATTGTTTAAAATTCACTCATGAATGTGGATTGCTTGTTTTTTAACTAAAAAGCAAATGATTTCTCAAGAAAATATTTCAATGTGAAAGGGAATAAATTAATTTTCAAAAAACTACTTGAACTTTTGACAAAATACTTTCATTTTCTTAGGTTTCATGGGGTCAAAACTAAAAAAACGGACCGAATATTCTACCTTAAAGGTGGTGCGGAAATGAGTATCATCGTACCAAAAATTGTTTAAACCTATAAAGAGGTATTAACTAACATGTATTTCGATCTTGAAACAAAAATTCGAGTATGTTTGATTTCCATTACTACATTATTATGAACAATACACAAGAAAAAAAATCTAATTCAGTTATGACCAAGGATGGTACAAAGGATTATAGCATTCCAATTGAGCAAGGCATGACTTGTGTATATGAAGTACACATAATAACTTATCATATACATATATTAATGTCAGAAAAGTATACACTTAAAGAAGAAAATAACTTACTTTACAGATAATAATTCCAAAATAAAAAAATGTGAAATCTCTAAAAGCGAACCCTAGAAAGAAACGAGGGTATAAAAACGCCGTCAAATAATACATTCTTACTAGCATTAAATACAAAATTATAGTGGAAAGGAGTCATACAAATTTCACAAGAGAATGTTGTGAGATCACTAAAATTCGCCAAATACTATTAGTGAATAGAATTTTTGTTTATTAATAGATTTTTATACTTTGATTATTCGTGTCCCACAATGAAATAATATTTTCAATAGTAATAACAATATGAATTACGGAATTTGCAATTACATACATATCTGGAAAATGCACATTTGGCGGGCCTAACTTCATATGATCAATACATCTACGGAGTGCCGCTCAGACCTTGACAAGAGCGCCATTTGACACTTGAACTATTGGGTATCTTAAATTTATTTTAGGAATATCAATAAAAAAATGCAGTGAAGACCAATTCATTGTAATCAAAAATGTTGTATTAAGATTCAAAGATTATATTACTGTCGTGTATGATCATAAGAAGAAGTATCTATAAGTTACCTATAAAACTTTACTACATACAAATCATACTGTGTACGGCATTACGGAATTTAATGTCAAATTTATTTATTTTTAAATCATAAATGACTAGTATGTATTTATAAAAATTAAATAATACTATCTCCAGCGTTTAACTTGATAGATTAGAATTCTTATTTGTAATTTATATTTTTATTATTGTTGAAAATATTGTTTCATTGTGGGACACATATAAGCAAAATATAAAAATCTGTTAATAAAAAGAAATTCTATTCACTAATACTATTTCGAAAATTTTAGTGAACTCACAACATTCTTTTGTGTAATTTTTATGACTCCTTTCCACTATAAATGTGTATTTAATGTTAGTAAGAATAGTTTATTTGGCGGCGTTTTTGTACCCCCGTTTCTTTCGAGGGTTTGTTTTTAGATTTCAAAGTCCAAAAAAATGATGCGTTCCAAACTTCAGTTACATCGGTTCATATTTATCCCTCTTCCCGACCACTTTATGTTTTCCATTTTTTTCAAAATTTTGTTTCTGTAGTTTAAAACCGAAATATGTTCAGATTTTTTATAATTGCAGCGTAAACAGTTTGATGTAACGCTTTACAACTATTTTCTTCTTTCGGCAGTATAAGAAGTATATTTGAGGTTTTTAGTATCTGTGTTTTAGGACGCCTTTAAAATACTTTTCACTGCACGTTAAAATGTATTCATGAGCACAGAAATGTATAAAGTAATAATTTAAAAAGATATGTAATAAATTGTAAATACAAATACAATACAACAATATGAATGCAATACAATACATTATAAACAAATTGTAACACTTTTTAAAAATCAGTTTTTGTTTTAAAAATATTATATCTTGCATCGAGTGGGATAAGCAGGCGATTCCAGATTAGTATGAAGTTTGCCACGCGAGCGCAGCGAGCACGGAAATCACATGAGTCGAAGAGCCCACAAGGCGCACATAAAACTTTGTGCAACACTCGCGATGGGAATGCGGCTGAGGAGGTCCTCGAGAGGAGCCTATGAAGTTGCATTTCTATCGCGGATCTTTGACGATTGCATTTTAATACTATTTTTACACAATCTTCTCATAGATATTTCAATCATGATGTCGAAAATCAGAAAATACTGCATTAAAATGAGGTTTAAAAATCAAACTCTAAAGTGAAAGAAGATCTTTATTTTAAAAAAGCCTCTGCATGATTGTCGAACTCATTTGTATGCTGTCATAACAGCTTTTTGACATCATGATTAGAACACTTTGGGACAGCTTTGTGCAGCAATGAGTATTAATATGTATTTTTTTAAACCACAAAAACCGCGTTTAATGTAGGTGGAATATTTTCGAGAGAAGAAAACAGTACTAAGTCCTGTTTATTTAATCTATAATCTTTTAAATAATAATGATAATATGACGTTTTCACAATTCTCTTGCTATGTAAAATTATTCTGTTAAATGAATGAAGGCGCTCGCGGACATTTTACATACCAACAACGCATCGCCTTTTAATGTTTGAGTCCTTTAATAACAAGAGGTGATCTTACATAGTGGAACCTGCTATACAGATTCTTTTACTGTTTGCTTTATAATAACTTCGCTGGTACGTTGATAAATGTTTCCTTACTCTCAATTCATTCAAGTAAGGGTTATTTGGGATCCTCAGAGTTAATTACAGAAGATCGCGATGTATGGTGTTTACCTACACCGTTAGCATATCTGTTAAAATCTTTAATCCATACTGCGTCTTCCTTTTTCACCTCCGGTACATCTACAACTTTGTGACGTTCATTGTAATCACTCGTTGATTTTTTTTAACGCTAGGTTTTTTATATTATTTCGTCCACCTTCCCTTTTCCTTTAGCTCACTGATGAGGATAGGTACTTCCGTTCCCAGTTTTCGATTCATGCTCACTTCGGCGGGCGAATAACGTAAGAAAAAGTTCGTTATATGCCGGAAATAATACTTTTCTGTAAACTTTTTAAATTCATTTCTAAATTGAGGACGATTTCCCAATAATACTTTCACGCAAATTCCGTGTTTTGAAAATAGTTCTGTTTTATCCTATGATTATCATTCTTTCGTATAAAATACTCTTCATTCTTCTTTATTCAGATTGTATCCCCTAAGTGTTTATATAACCTTCGTTTCTTACATGAACATCTGAAAATTTTATATTATCTTATCCTTACTGTTTACAATATTTACCATATTTATAACTATTTACATCAATTCTTATATCTCCTTACTTCTACATTAATCTAGCACAATTTTACTGTCGGCAGAGTGAGCGAGCGATCTAAGCGAGGGAGTAGTTTTCAAAATATCGAAATATCAAATTGTTGGCTATTTTTGTTACCTATTGTTGTAAAATGAATACTTTTTTTCGAACACTTTTTGTAGGATCATCATTTCACGCTCAAGTACGAACTTTTTGATGGAACACAATTTACTGAATAAATTATACTAGTAGTGGATTAACATCTTCATCATAGTTGGTGAAATCGGCCCTAAGTCAGTCTTCGGATGGAAAGTGGGAAGCCATGTGACGTGTGCCTTGTTTTTTGTCTCAGTTCTATCTACATGCCATCCTCGATGAAAATCCGGCTAAAAGAAAAGCTCTTAGCATAGGTGTCCAAATAGCCAACTTTGTCTAAGTTTACTTTTTTTGTAACCACTGATATATAAAAAAACTATAACAGCAAATTTAATTGTTTATCTTCAGTCTACATAGGAAAATATTCAATTTGAAAAAAATCGGACTTAAAGAAAAGTTTCCAGTATAGGGATGTAAAAAACGAAACAAATTTGCATTCTATTCTTTACTTATAACAAAATTAATCATTTAGAAATTATCAATCAAATCTTCTTTAACACATGATGCACACACGTCAGTTACTTGTACCAGAAGTTATGCACCATGTCCGGACCAAGAACTTTCTAGTTACTTGCCCTTGCAAAACCGCTGAAACATCTAAAGTGGTGATGTTTTTCAACTGCATTTCAAGGCTATTGCTTGCTCTTGCTTTCTTCAGTGGCAATTACGCTGTATCCAAATTGTATCTATTCATTTTCCCCCAAACACCCGCACAGTAGTTAGTCATGTCAGGTGTTCTAATAAGCAGAGAATTCCTTTGAAGGTGCTGCAGTTTTTCTGGAATTTCGCTATTCACATCATCATTATTAACATAATGATGTGGTTTTAGTTGATCCGGTACTTAATGTTCCTTATCCCTAGCACCAATGCCTTTAGCTTCAATCAAGTCTTCGTTGTCCGCATCTTCCAAAGGGATTTCATTAATAGGAAGCTGGTGGTTCCACTTCCATTTTGATAGCAGCTATTTCAACAGCCAAACGCAATCTGTTTACAGATATTGAACGTTTTTGATTTGCCAGATTCTGCTCATTTATCTTTCTGTTTAGCTCTGGGTATTTAAGTAAGAAGAGTCTATGATGTTCTCTCCTCACACTTTGCCTACATTTCTCTGTCCAAATAGAAAGGCGCTTAGCATCTCTGTTAATATGGTATGTCCATTTTCATCGCTTTTTGGTAGATGAAACTCTGCTTCTGTCTCTGGTTGTATAAAGCCGTCCACTTCTGGAGGATATGGTGGTGTTGGATCATCAACATGTGTAGGAACTGTCCCTGCTTGACCATGTGTCGCGGCTTTCTCTAAATGATGTTCATGGCCGTCGTTCTTCCACGCTAAATCTACCTGTTGTTTAATCTCCATTGCTCGGTTTGCTGTAACGTGTAGATTAGTCCTGATGTCCTTTACCTTAGCGAAAAGATCTCTTAGTGCGACTTTCTTTATATTAGGATACTTTAGAGCAAATTTTATTCTTAAATTGTATCCTTTTTCCATTTTTGTTTCAAAATTAGCACTTTCGCAATAGAGAGGCACTATTACACTTGATGCTTTCCCACGGTATTTCTGTCGAGGTGTTTGGCTGCAAATAGCTAAGGCTAGCCAAATCATCCTCAGCAGGCACAGTTCATGTTCCACTGCTGAGAATTTATCGCAGATTTTTTTGATGTGCACCTGTTTAATTAGTGAGATCTGCCTCACCATCTCGCAGCTCATCATCACCCGCATGCCGAGGCCTCCAGCGGCGGCTCCAGGGGCGCTCCGATGATCCGCGGGAAGCGACAAGCGTTTCAAAATCTTTAAAATATTCTTCCTTACTGTTTATGGGTTTTGGTGTTCTTAGTTCTTCTCCTGTTCGTTATCTGCCTGTCTGGTATGGGCAACCCTGTCAGTAGCAGTGCAACTCAGATGTATGAATGCATAGATGATGATGAATGCAAACATAGACGTCAGAGTCATGAGAGAAAAGCTCAAAACCTAACGCGACAACAACGCGAGAACACCTTCGGTTGGGATTATTATTATTCTTGGCCCACCATCCATCCCACAGGTACTCATGACCCGGTACTTCGCTACTAAACACGGTCGCGA
>JAAAKG020147326.1:0-10481 GCA_010014905.2 Druon quercuslanigerum
TCGGGCTGAGACGGCGGGGGGGCGGTAGGGGGTGTGGGTGACGCATGATTTTTCACGCTGGAGGAGTGAGGGTTTTTCTAAACATCACGTGACAAAGTAAATCGAATGCAATTGCCTATTCGTTCTATTTTTCATCACTTTATGATATCGAATACGAAAAAAAAAATTTGTATTGGGATTTCTTATAAAATTTTTTCTCATTTGACTATTATTAATAATAATAATTAGCAATGAAGTCCGCTCGCGGAGATCCTTTATTTTTTTAAAGTTTGTTGTTGTATTTAAGTACTGGGAATAAAGAAGAAGTCTAATATTCTAATATTAGACTTCTAATATTATTTGCAGTAATAATAATATTAAAACTGTTGAATCTATTAAAAATTAAAAGGGGATGGACTTTTTGTCTCGAAACTTCGAGACGACTAGCCAAGTTTATAAAAAATATTTGACAACCCATCCCGAATTTTGGGACGAGAAACTTCGAATTCAAAATTTTAAGTTATGGAATAAATCCTAATTTAAACATTTTATATTAAATGACGTGTAAATTAATACTTAAAATAGTATACCACTTTGAAAGTCTTGTAGGTTATGAAAATTTGAGATATTTTTATTCTTAGGCTTACCAATTTCAATAATTTTACCACTTACCATTTAGAACTAAAATATAATTCATTTTATTACATAAAAATGCACTATTTTTAAATTTAGGACGTCTTATATTAAAAAATTTTGAATTGATAAAGAATGGTAAAATATTAAATGTAGAGCCTTTTAATCAAAAAATGTTCCGCTTTAAAAACTTGGAATAAAAATTTTTTAATTTGGCACATTCCCTAATTTCCTGAAAATCTCAGAATTACTTAAATTATCCAAAAACTTTGATTTTTCTAAATTAGTGATTGTTATGAATTCCCTAAATACCTGAGGTATCTTGAATACGTTAAAAGGTTTAAAATACCTCAAATTCTTTGAATACAATAAAATCCATAAATTTTTGGAATTTCTCTAATTCGGAATTCTCAGAATTCCTTTCATATTTTTAATTTTTTGCCTTTTTTGAATGCGAAAAAAGCTCTGATTTTCTTAAATTCGCTGATTTCCTTACAGTATTCTAAGAATTCTTTAAATTCTCTAAATTCCTTACATTCTCTGAATTCCTTAGTTCCTCTAAATTCCATTGATGCCCTGAAATCCTAGAATATCCGGAAATGCTTGAATTATCTGAATTTCCCGAATTCTCTCAATATCCTGAATTTGTGGAATATTCTACATTTCTTGTATTCTCTGTATTCCCAGAATTCCTTAAATATTCTGAATTCCTGAAATTCCTAGAATTATCGAAATCCCGGAACTCGCTTAATATTCTGAATTCTCTTAATTCATTGAATTTTCTAAATACTCTTAAATTCTCTGAATTCCCTGTCATTCTTGAATATTCAAAATTCTCAGAATTTTATGAAATCCTGTAGTATTCTGAATTCCTTGAATTCTCTCAATATCCTGAATTTGTGGAATATTCTAAATTTCTTGTATTCTTTGAATTCCCAGAATTCCTTAAATATTATGAATTCCTGAAATTCCTAGAATATACGAAATCGCTGAACTCCCTTAATATTCTGAATTCTCTTAATTCATTGAATTTTCTAAATACTCTCAAATTCTCTGAATTCCTTGTCATCCTTGAACATTCAAAATTCTCAGAATTTTATGAAATCCTGTAATATTCTGAATTCCCCGAATTCTCTCAATATCCTGAAGTTGTGGAATATTCCGCAGTTAACTCAGCAGACTTACTGCCAGAAAATTAACAAAAAATTATTTCGTTGAGGAATTCTTTTTGCTACATGAGTAAAATAGTAACAACAGCGCTTAACATGAAAACTCATAAGGTATGCTTTGCATGATTTACTATGGTATTACTAAACTGATCAGTGAATAAGTGCGAAATCACTGATTAAGCAGTGAAATGTCTAACTACTATATGAATCAGTGTATTGTTCACCGATTCATATTTAGAGAGTAAATGTTTGGAAAAACGACACAAGCTACAGTTGAATATTTATTTGGATTTCACCTACGCATTTTTCTGTAAATAACTCTTTTCGTTGCGTTTAAGACGATAAACAATCATGGTTCTTTAAATCAATATTTTATTAACTTTGTTCTCGTCTTTATTATGGGTCTATTCTGAACAATATTTCGCGTCTTAAGACCTTAAAAAAAATAATTCTTATTAAAAACACATTTCTTTGTTTGCAAGAAATATTTAGTAAAATGCAAGGTATAATTCCTTGAAGCAATGAATCACATGTAAATTTATCAATAAAAAAAACTCATTTTATCAGAATAAATTCCCAGCATTTTAAGTCTAGGTAGAATACTTTAGGTTTAAAAAAGTGCCGCCAAAAGTGCCAAAAATTTTGGTATAAGTTCGAGTATAATTGCCAACTCAAACCCGAAAATATTAACTTTAACCCTACTTATAGAGAAACGCCTATACATATATCTCCTGAACTTTAAATAAAAATCTGTCATTTCGTTCTACCAATAAACAAGTTTATTCACTAATTATTATTTTAATTGGATAAAATAAATATTTCTTTACTTTCAATAATTTCATGTTTTTGCTTCAAATGAATTAATTTCCTTCAAGCAAGTAAATTTTCTTTGATACAAGATTTTTAACCAAACTTTTTAGAACGAAAACAGATTCGAGCGTCTCGACGTAGGGCTTAACGTCTCTGTTTAATTTACACAAAATGACTGTTAGAGATTAGGTTTCTAAACATCAAGTTTTTTTCTGACAGTGTACTAAAAATGAGGCTTCAAATAAAAAATCTCCAAGTTAACATTATGAATGCTTGTTTTATAAGTTACGACTAAAGTCTGCACACAAAGAAATTCAGTTTAGGTTTCGTATTGTCCACACTAACAAAAATGGATGTTTGCCCGTAAATCTATATATACCATAGAGATGTATCGGGACTTTAAGAGAATAAAGGGAAAAAAGGAGATAAAATTCCCAAAAAAAGGGGTTACTGTGTATTTTAGGAATAGCAGAAGGGAAAGGTGGAAAATAGAAAACTGAATGTATTCCGCGTATCATATATTATTTATAAATGAAGAACTTTGGTTCTTCATTCGGGTTTCTCTATACTCCAAGCTTCTATACACCCGCCCTGTGGGTATTAGAACTAATTTGTTGCTCCTATTTTTATATACTTACTATCAGGCGTTGCCGAAGCAGTGGCAAAAATCCTAGCATATCTTTTCAACGTAACAAAAAATTCAACGAAATACAAAAATTTCATATAAATTGAACTTGAATAAACTTTTTATACGTAATTTATTTATTCTTGCTCTCGAGGTTGAAAAACACTGAATAATGTTTATATAAAGGCACTACATAATGACTGAACCGAAATATAAAATTTGCCACAATTTTATTTATTGTTCATTAATCATTTTATTCACGATAAAAATAAATAATTCTTTCGAACTAAAAAATTTCAAGGAATTTTTCTTTTTCTCTCAATAAAAAACCAGTCAAATTTTCCAAATTTTTCTTATTTTTCAACCACTAATATAAAAAATGGACAAATATAACATTGCACAAGGCCCAGGAGTCTAGATAACCCAATTTCTCTAATTTTTATTATTTTTTAATGATTGATATAAAGAAAAAAATGTTACATAGCATATTTTATTTTATCTCAATTCGACATGCTAAATTCTTCAGATCAGTAATTAGATTTTTCTCTATTTTATGGTTTTTATTTTTTTTATCCACTGATATCAAAAAACGAAAACTATAACATAGCAAATTTTATTTTTGATCTCGATTTAACATTCCAATAGCTTTATTTTGAGCCATCTCCGAAAAATAAATCGCACTAAAAGAAAAGCTTCGAGCATAGGAATCTTCCCATCCCTTAATTTCTCAATGCCGGGCAGGAGATTATAAGGGTTTCCCACGAAACCCTAAAAAGGTTAATGAATGCACCTTCAAAGTATTACAAAAAATTCTAAGGACCGAGAAAAAGGTAAAAATTCTGACACCCCGAGAAATTTGGTACACAAAGGTGTGGACCCCTATCCAGAACGCACACAGTATGCATATATTCATTTACATATTATATATGTATATATATATATTATTTTTTTTAATTCAAAATAGGTCAAATATGGTAGAATTGACATCATTTTGAGTTTCAAATAATGTTGTTATTTATCCTTAATTTAAAGTAGGTGAATTGGTTCAATTTTGACAAATTTGACCGAGTTTATTTCGAAACAATTTTCAAGGTAACGACTAACATTTGTTTTTACTGTGTAAATTCAACCATATTTGAAGTTTTTCAATTCAGTTTAATAGTCACATTCGCAGTTTAATACCCTAAGCTTTTTATACTTTAAGACCTCAAGATTGTGATCTTGTGGACTGTCGCGATACAGACAGTGCTGTAATTTCATCAAAAACCTTTTATTATATTTGAACGTCATATTAGTGTGACTCTGTCATATTTATGTACAAGAAAACTTGAAACTCAATCTTAAATTCTGTCGTTTTATTTAATAATCTTAATTATTTTTAAAAAATGACCCGATTCTTTATTGTGACAAAATCGATTTCAGTTTACAATGATATATTTAAATTCCTTATTTATACACAGTTAGAAAACTATTTTTGCAATCACTATATTTGATTTTAATTGATTGCGAATTTTTATTTACACTGTCTGTAAAGAACTTATTTCAGCGTACTCAGATAACTTCTAACTTGATTCTTTTTAATAATTAAGAGCTGTGTCAACATACAAACATAACACGCTAGGGAAATAAAAAGACGAATGAAAATGCACAATCATATATTTATAACAGTTTCGTGGAATAACATGTACAATAAGAGCAATTCAACCACGGTTGCAACAATCTTGCTATCCAAGAAGAAGAGCACTCAAAACTTCTTGAATCAACAATCAACAATTTCACAATGAATGCTTATACAGTATATAGAAATCATAAAGCAAATGCTTATATTTTACAGATCAATCTATCTTATCGTTACAATTTGATTGAATTCCCTCAAAAATATTGCAACGAAGAAAGTCATCGGCAATATTTTCTTCATTAGAGTACTCCTCCAATTGCAACAATTGTAACCAAGGTATCTCGAAGTTGACATCACTTTCGGTTTTGATTTTTTTTAAAATCGCAAAAGCTCTCTTCAACAAATTGGGAAGGTTCTTAAAATATTCCGCGGTTACACTTTCGTGCCAACAATTTGTCCCTAAAAGATTTGTAGCATCTATTGTTGAATTGGTTTCTTCTTCCTTGAACTCTATCCAATTTTTCAACATAGCTATTTCAAGTTTGAAATTATCTAGATAACTCCCTTCCAAAGTTCGGAAAGCACTAGGATCACAGATGCATAATAATCGTTTAAGGCAATATTCGAAACTGTCTTTAACTTTATTTTCATCTGAAATTCTCTTTCTCAATTGTTTTAAATGCTGTCCTATTTTCATTGAAAAATATCGTTCAGTAAGGGGATGTTCATCCTCCAACCCACTTGACATGGATATTACTCGTACCTCGGAGGATAAGAGGTTCAATTCATCTTGGCCCTTCCTTTCAAAATCCAATTCTGAAAGAGCCTCATCTTCCTGCTGCGAAGAGAACATGTGGCTAAAACCCAGAGAGCTTCGGAGAGAATTTGGCGAAGATAGGAATGTAATTTTTTCGTCCCCTCCGCCAGTTTGCATCATAGTGGGCACTTCACAGAAGATAGGTACAGAATTGGTACACGATGTCTTCAAACCAGATGTTTTCATCAAACCGGCCCTGGTCCTTTTCTTTAGAGCAGACATCAATACCAGCTGTCGTTTTAGGGACCCTTAAAAATGAAGAGAATCTTCGTTATATTTTGAGATTTTAATTTGAACCATTTGCTCTCCTTTGAATTTGAGACATTTAAAATTATAAATTCACAAAGATAATTCTATAATTAATTTTAAGCCTAATTTTTACTACCAAATTTGAAAAGAGTCCAGTTGCCTATGCAATATTTACATGTTTAGGCTTTAGAAGGTTCTTGCACTCAAATTTCAATTTTATAAATACTTTTATATTGCCTTTCAAATTTGATTACGGTTCTGAATCATAATTGTAAATTTCGATGGTTCAAGTCATTAAAGGGGCTGCCCTTCGAGTTTAATCTTTCGAATTCATAAATTTCTATTTGTAAGGATCCAAATACCTATGGTTCTAAAAATGTTAAAAGAACTTCGTTTTCGACTACCCTTCGCACCTATGCCAGACTAGGCTTCATTAGAGGATTATGAGAGATTATAATGGTTTAGAAAGGGTTTAACGGATAATAATAAATATTCCAGCAGGCTTAATCCCTTACTTAGGAATTTATATGCTTTCAAATTAGGGGAGCTTAAAAATAGGTTTAAACTTCTAACTAAGCTTCCAGCTTTGAAGGATAAGGGATTGAGGCATAAGGGCATTAGTTGCAAAACTCGAATTTTACAGGAAATACAAAAAAATGTATAACTTTAATGTTTATAATTTTTTCTTTTAATTAAAAACGTTCTTTTGAACTATTTCTTACCTCTATCGAACCATGAAAAGGAAGATCCTTAAAGAAGAGAGCGCTCTCTTTTCGATGAGGCGCATCCCAATAAAGGAAAATATTGACACACAAAATGTTGCATAATTTTTACATTTTTATGATTGAGAAAGTACTAGAATTGTCCGAAATTTGACACCAAATTTTTTTACGGATCTCCACGTTTCGAGACTCCCTGAATCCGAAAATCAAGTTTTTACGATGGCGTCTGTTTGTCTGTCCGTCCAGCCGTCCGTCCGTCCGTAAACAGGATAACTCTCGAAGAAATAAATGGATCAAATCGATCTTTGGCACTTGTTTTTTAGGTTCTAAAAGAAAGGACGAGTTCGTTAATCAGCCATTTTGGATCAAAATGCAAAAAGTGAGTGCATTTTGGACATTTTTGAGACCACTTTTTTTCTGAATTTGAAAATTCTATGTACAGATATTTATAGCATTAAAAAAAGATAAATTGATTCTTATGACTTTTTTCGATAAAAAGAAAATTCTCAGAGTTACAGCATTTTCAAAATTTTTAAAATCAATCTAAAATCAACATTTTAAGCCAAAAAACACAGATATAAAAAAATTCAAGAGAAAAAAAGCATTGCTTTTTGAAAGCCCTACAAGATTTTCATAAAAAATATTTGGATTTTCTTGGAAAATCGAAAATTTAAATTTTTATTGCACAAAAAATAATCGAAAATCAAAAATTCCATTTTGAGGTGAATCTATACGGGATACGAAAAAAGATGAATGAACAAAAATCGTGATCCCAAAAAAGATCTACAAATTCGTTAATAAACACTTCTTGATAGGACGCGTATTTTTTGTTTTATTCGTGAAAAATAACATTGAAAATAAAAGAAAAAGAAAAAGAGCTACAAATTCGTTAATAAACACTTCTTGATAGGACGCGTATTTTTTGTTTTATTCGTGAAAAATAACATTGAAAAAAAAAGAAAAAGAAAAAGAGCTACAAATTTGTTATGAATCACTTTATGATAGGACATGTAGTTTTGGTCTTAATCATAAGAATGACATTAAAAATAAAAATGAAAAATTTGTGGAAAAACGACAAAAGGTACGAAAACAAATTGATTGAAAAGTTATTACCCAAAAAAGAGATACAAGTTTGTAATCATTTATTGCATTCTTATCATTTATGATTTAGAAAGTATTAGAACTCCCTGCTAAATTTGGCACCACAACATTCAAATTGTGAACCAAACGACGTAAAATATGAAAAAAAGTCTCAAAGAGAAATGATAGTTTTTTAGAAATCCTACAAAATGTCTTAATCCGCGATATACGTAAAATTGTAAAAGAAGACTTGCAGGATATTTTGTTTTATCCATAAAAAATAGTATGAAAACCAAAATCCTATAATTATAACAATGCGAGATAGAGAAAAATGTCTGAAAAAAGTATTGCAGTTTTTATTTATTTTAAGGTTGTTCAGAAAATATACATTTACAAGTATCCGTCAAAAACCGAGCGCGCAGTGCGAGTGTTATGATGTATGCTCAAAGCCTACAGACCTTTGAGAAACTTATCCTTTAACTATACTTTATTAAGCAGAAAATTCAGAATACGAAGATGCATATAAATACTGCGATCTAAAAGAGATCTTTTTAATCATTTTTCATTCAAGCATCCCAAATGTAAAGAATAAATATCCAAGCGCAAAGTGCGAGGTGTAATTATATCCAAACACGATTAAAAATAAAGTACTTTCGAGCTATTACTTAGATATATTTAATTGTGAAATAGTCGGCAAAAAGATGTGATTATTTTATATACAAAAAAACAGAGACAGGTGTTACGGTCTAAACTCTAAACCATTAGTTGAAGCTGATAAAAGAAATTTCCAAAATTTTGTTTTTATGCCCCGGGACGTTTCAATTATAAATTTGTCTGTTATTGTGATGGCCCTTTTAGTTGCGTTTCAAATTTTTCTTCCCTTTTCAAACATGCAAAGTATTAGTATTTGATCTGCGTTCAGCGAAT
Source organism: Druon quercuslanigerum (assembly GCA_010014905.2). NCBI lineage: Eukaryota > Metazoa > Arthropoda > Insecta > Hymenoptera > Cynipidae > Druon > Druon quercuslanigerum. Next base: position 8,630 of record JAAAKG020147326.1, read on the forward strand.
TTGGTAGTGGCCTTTTCCATTTTCTTTAGATTTTCGGTGTACTTAGACACGACCTTTTAAATATTGTTTTAAATATTAACGATTCTAAAATTTGTATCCTAAATGTGGATTTGAACCTCTAAACTCTAGTGATTTGTAGCCGACAAATTTGTGTATTTTCAAATTGTAATAAATTAAAAATTAATTTTTATTACAAATTGACAGCCTTCAGGATTTTAAATTTAAGTTCAAATAATTCTAAATTTAAATTGACAACTATTAGGTATTTTCCAGTGGTGTCAGAACGCGGATATATCTGGCATGCGCAGTATGCTGAGGGCGGTACCTATTTCAATAGCCAATGGGCAGTTGGCGGCAACTTTTAAATGCGGAAATACGCACTTTATTTTTTTCAGCAGAATTACAATAAAGAAAATAAAATGATGATATTTGATGAAAGAAAAATACACATGAAAAATTATGTGATCAATGTGGTAGATTCCACACCCTAGAAGCCGAATCAAATTCGGTCAAATTCAAATTAATTTTTCGCGACTGGAAAATTTGGGGTATTAATTAGGGTTTTAAAAAATACATCATTATTATAACATACAATCTTAAATGAAAAATATTATTAAAGATTGTGTCTGCTTATAAAAAATTATATGCACATAGTTAATATTAAATACAAGAACATAAAGATTCGTTTCTTGGGCTAAGGGAAACTGCAGGAAAACCTTGCCAGTGTTCAAAAATTATACTTACAAGGAATTAAAATTATTATCTTTGGATTTGACTTGTATCAGAGGGAAATATTAATAAGTCTATTCGATTATATTGTAAATGCTAAATAATTTTCATTAAATATAGCAAATTAAGCAGAGATTAATAAGAATTTAAACCAATGTAAATAGAACTTTTATAAAGTATAACGTGTAATAATTACCATGTATATTATTTTATATCTTTAATCTAAAAATACTATTTTAGTTTATTACACACACAACCTTGCCTCTGGCGAAGAAAAAAGTGCAGGTCCTAACAAAATCTTGGAAGTACATTGTTAAATTTTAATAATTCAAAATGTCCCATTAGCTGCTGTGAAGCTTCAAAATTGTTTAAATAAGTTTTTTTTTTACGAGTACAGATAAAAATGGAAAAAAATTATTTCTCATCAGGATATGATTACTTTCTTAGAGAATTTGATCTGGCTTCTAGGATGTGGAATCTACCAAATTGATCACATAATTTTTTAAGTGTATTTTTCTTACATCAAGCATCATCATTTTATTTTCTTTATTGTAATTCTGCTGAAAAATAATAAAGTGCGTATTTCCGCAGTTAAAAGTTCCCGCCAACTTCCCATTGGCTACTGAAATAGGTACCGCCCCTAGCGTACTGCGCATACCAGAGATGTACAATGTACAAATGTATAGATCAAAACTTCATTTCTGTAATGTTTTCGTATTGAATAATAATGACTATCATTTTATTATGTGACTAAATAGTTATTAACAAATAAAAACTTTTTTCCTATACACTTATATAGGAAAAATTAGTTTTTACGAAGATTTCAAAAGAAATTAATAGGATAGTGGGAAGCCTTTATAAAAGAATGGATAGATCAATTTAGCAGTCGCCTGATGATTGCTCAATTATTGTTCAAATAACACACATGTATCAAAAAACCACTCCAACCCTTGTCATTGAAACATTTTTTTTATAGCAATCACGTCAGGTGGAAAGCCTCATCACGTTTCCATGCACGTTTCCATTCACGTTTCCACCACGTTTCCTCATAAGAAGTAAAAATATATCTAATAAGGCTAAAATGGCAATACATAATTCCATTTTTGTACCAACTGTACTATAC
>JAAAKG020147327.1:0-10481 GCA_010014905.2 Druon quercuslanigerum
GTCGGGTTCCCCGATCTGGGCCCGATTTGGCCCGATCCGTCCCCGACCCGGGCCACGGCAAGATTTCTGCACGGGTGTCATAATCTCCATTTTGTTTTTGACCGGCTTTATCTTGCAATATTCTGATTGCTGGTTGGCCCTTTATGTATGGGAAGCTCAGTGATAGGCGTGGCGCTACCAGAAACGCTAATTGGGTGACGATATTGGGGAGTTGAACGTCCGTGTATATTTTCCGCATTAGCCGCTCCACCCTGCCCCCGGGGGTTCGGCTACCGTGACAACGGCTAGTGCTAGGCACGGGTGTTGGTTGAATTGCTCTCGACTGGCGTTGAGAAATTCTTTTTAGATGCAGGTAATCTTGGCATGTGTGTCTATCTATACCTGCACGGAACAAATCTGGGATCTAATAAACCAGCGATTGAAGGAATTAGAGACATGGGCGCGTTACCTGTTTGCCGAGGAAAAACACCATCGAGAGCAAGAGGAGGCCCACGATTTAGAAGAAAGGGAGGCCCGTATGCAGGCCCAACTTAACTGATTGGTGACTGCTCAAACACTTACACACTTATGCACACTTATACACTAGAAATAAACAAAATAATAAGGCAACGCGCCTCCCACGAAAAAAACTCATGGCGCAAAGCGCAGCCTTCATATCGCGTACAAAATACGGAAGTCGAGGGAGCATCACAAATCAACGCGCACGAGCCGCGTCATCAGTTAACAATTGTGAAAATAACACAAAAATTGACGTAGTTAGTGAAATATATATATACTTCACATGCTTACGAATACACGCGATAAACTGACCGAATGAAAGACCAAACCATTGAAAAACATACAAATTGCAGGAATTATAACAAAGGCTCTAATCGACACAGGTTGTGAAATCACATGAATATTGAAATCAGCACATGAATATTGGCAAAGCAGTACAGTTAACGTGACAAATCTACGTCGATGTACAACTATACCTAATACTGTCATTCAATTAGCATTTTGATAGTGCCATGACTCTCGCGTACCTGCATAATTGGGATCGACGTATTGGATAAATACAAAAAGTATATCGATCTAGACTCAAAAACTTTGACCTTCCCCTATCTAGAAAGCAACCCAGGAATAAGCATATGGCAAGAGGAGGGAACTAAGAAACAAAATGGAAAGTACAGCTTATGTAACATCGAGCCTTCGGTCATCGAAGAAAATGAAGCCTATGTGGTAGAGAGAGAGAGAGAGGTGGAGCTGATAATGAGAGAACGCACATTGAAAATTTCACAAGAAGAAATCAGAAACAAAATGGAGGAGAGTCAAACACTCAACGACCAGGAGAAAGAGAGACTCGGTGAAATATTATGGGCACATCGACAAGTATTTCGACAAGAACTCGGATGTGTAATGAAATAACAATACATCCTACAAATAATGGAAGAAAAGCCGTTTGTAGGACGAAGCTACCCAATCCCGATTGCACATAGGGAGAAGGTAAAAGAAGAAATTCAATGAAGTCCGAAACTTAGCGTCATTCAACGTTCCAATAGTCCTTACATCAACCCCATAGACCCATAAAAAGAATGGAACGTTTAGACTCTGACAGAGCGTGCGACGATTAAATGAGATATTGGTCGAAGATTGGCAATGTCCAGAACCGGCGAAAGTTCTCTTTCAGAAATGCAAGGGAATGAACGTCATGGCAAACTTTGACATAGCTAGCCGTTTTTGGCAAGTTCCTTTGCATCCAGGGTGAAGACAGTATACAGCCTTTCAATATCGCGGCAGAAGCTATGAATTTTGAGTAGTACCGTCCGGTTCAAAAACGAGTACTATGGCGTTAGTACGAGGATTAGACCACGCCCTACAAGGACTGGGCGATCAAATTATCTTATGTGTCGACGACACTCTAATCACGTCCGAAAATGATGAGATTCATTTAGAGCACATAAATGAGATTTAAGGGAACCGTTGGATTTTGAATTTTATAAACATTATACCGTGACAAAGTTGTGGGAGTGAAAAATAAATTCAGTAAGACGCAACAGAAAATGAGACACAAAATACTCTTCTTGCCATCTTTTCATCGTGACAAGAAACGCTAAATAAATCAAAATCCACTTATTGGTAAAGCCATAGACAAAAAAAGTGAAAAATGAGCAAAAATAACCTTCGTTCGTCAAAGCTGACAAAAAAGTTCAGCGGCGACCCGAAAAACGACCCTTGCGATCCGGATTTAACTATACGAAACATTTCACCTGAAAACATGGACGACGCACGCAGCACACCCTGTGAGGCGATTGACTCCAGTTTAGAACAGATGTGGGCGTTAATTAACCAAAGATTAGAAGAGATAGAAGCAAGAGCGCGTCGTATGATAGCCCAAGAAAAGAAAGGACAAGGAGCAAGAAGAGGCGGGAAGGGGAATCACTCTACATGGAAAATCATCATGAGAAACTGAAGTAAGCCACGCCCTCGAGGTCACTGCTGCCCTCACGGAAAATCTGGAAGAACGATTGGCTCGCATCCTGGCTAGGGTGAACCAATCAGCAACGTTACAAACTCGAGTGGCCGGGCGAGTTACCGATGCCGTTAACATCTAAATGCTACACAGCAAATATACAAATTGCTGGAATATTCACGAAGGCATTGATAGACACGGGTGCCGAGATTACCTATATCTCGAAAGAATTTCCTAACGCCATTTGATAGCAATTCAACCAACACCCGTGCCTACCACTAGCCGTTGTCACGGTAGCCGGACACCTGGGGAGCAGGGCGGAGCAACTTCCCATACATAAAGGGCCAACCAGCAATCAGAATATTGCAAGATGAAGCCGGTCAAAAACAAAATGGAGATTATGATGTATGCAACATCAAGCCAACGGCCATTGAAGAGATTAGAACTTATGAGCCAGAGAGAGAGAGAGAGGTGGAGCCCCTTTTTCCAAAAAGAGACAAATTTCCTAGTCTTCATTCTCACCACCGACAGAATGAAGCCAGATCCCGAAAAAATACAAAATAATAAAGACTTTTCTATGCCTAGAAACGTGAAACAACTGAGAGGATTCTTCGAAATTTAGCAAGGAACACGCGGCGGGGACAGTGACTCTCCTGAAACTCATAAAAAGGGAGCTGTTTGGAACTGAAGTGAAGAAGCGCAGAAAATCTTTGAGAGAGTGAAAGAATTATTCGGAACGTCAATCATGTAATATTTTTTCAGATCCTAAAATGGGATACTATTTAGAGACGGACGCAAGTAACTACGCGTTAGGAGCTGTGATCTATTACAACTAAACAATAAAGAAGAAAAATAAATAATAACACTGGCGAGCTGGATTTGAAAAGGAGCGGAACTCACGTATTTCACGTCGGAAAAGGAACTTCTTGCAATCGTGTGGGCACGGCGAAAATTTCGCACTTATTCACACGGTGCGAGAAATATAAACCGAACGGATAACTGGTTATTAACTTTTTTGAAAACGTGCAGTTTGTTAACGCTCGACTGACGCGACGGATATTGACCATACAGGACTACGATATAAAAATCGAACACCTTTCGGGCCAAGACAATATCATAGCCGACGTACTTAGTATTTATAAACGCCTTAAACTACCAAGGGTCACCTAAAATTTACCAGGAGATAAGAGACATCGCACAAAAACAGCACAACAACAAAAGAAAATTCAACGAATCATGACGGTGGCGGAAAAAAGCGGGCAAAGCGACGCGATTCAAAGTAATGAATAGAACGTTATATCACTACGATGACACAGCTTTTAGAATTTACCTGGCGCCTGACATTACAGAGAAGATTATATGGAAATGCCACACCTCATACGGACATCCAGGGCCTGAGAAAACCTACAGGATAATACGAGAATCCTTTTATGCATCAAAATTAGCAAAAGTGACGCGTCAGCTCCTGGAAACGTGTGACTCATGCCTGAGAAACAAAATATCTACCCAAGCTCCCCAGGCCATCCAGGAGCCTGTGTTTTCGAAAGAACCACTAGAGATCCCGTCAATTGACTTTTTTGGTTTTTTAACAAAAACAAAGTACGTGTCTGAATATCGTTTGGTCATGGTAGATACTTTTACGAAATATAGAAAACTTTATTCTCTACGAAAAGCCACGGAAGAATGCAAGAAGAAAATTGGAGGAGTTTGAAGAACACGTAGGTAAACCGCAAAAGGTTCTATCAGACAGAGGTATTTAATTTACCAGCCGTCGATGGAGGCAAGCATTAAATAAGAAAAGGAATCAAAGTTATCCTTACCTCCATACGACATCCTCAGGCCAATATGGTCGAAAGAGTAAACCGCGAACTAGCATGACTCTTTAGAACCCTTCCAACGCCTGAACAACACGGTGGATGGTACTCACAATTAAATAACATAAAAACCATTAATAATGAGTCACGATGCCGGAAAATAATCGGAAAGAACAATTAGTGGTGCTGAGGGATCGGATTAAGAAAAAGACAGAGAAGAAATTGGAAAGAATCAATATCATGAAAAAAGGAATAACTTTTGAAATCGGAGACTAGGTGCTGGCAAAAGCCTGCAATTTGTGTCGAACCCTCTGCTACAGGCATGGCACTGAGAGAACTCATTTAGTCATTTATACTATATCCGTTTAGTAGCCGATAGTTTTGTATATTATACTATGAATTTGGTGTCAAATACTAAACGCCGTTTAGTTCCTTTTAGTAAATGTCACTCCATAGAACAGTACAACCTCTGACTATCTGGTTAGTCGGAGCTACTAAACGGAAAAATCATGTAGTACCATCTACTATACCGCTTGGGTCGAATCAAGGGCGGTCAATGCAACGGGAATGAAACAATGATGGATACCGAGAGCTAGCGCCGCGTACAATTGGTCTGTGAACTAGATCGTATGCGCATGTGTTCTTGCACGTACATGAATATGTACTTATTTTCATGTATGTCCCCAATTTTAATATAATCTAAGGAAAATTGGTCTTCAATTGCTTAAACACCAAATCCTTTAATCGCTTCCACAGAAGCTGGGTTCCCTGGATGTTTTTGCGCAAGTTTTGCAGGGACGAAGGTTGGCGGCCGCAATGTTTCCTATTTTGACGATCCACGAGCTGCATTCGCATCAGCTTGGCTTTCGCCTCGTTGAAAAAAGCCATTTGGAAACAGGTTATGTCGCACGCCGCACTGTTTTCAAAAGTTGTCAAAAGACAGCATGGTTAAACAGCGAACAGACATGGTAAAAGCGTACAATTGGTCTGCGAACTAAATATAATCATAATAGTACGCGACCGTTTCATTCCCATTGCGTTGACCGTCCCTGGGTCGAATACTAATCGACTCCATCTTGATATTTATTGATATGTGATCTGTGCATCACGCTGCACACTGAGAGAACTCGGGCTGCAAAAATTGTTTGTCTGTGTCTGTATTGTGTTTTTAACAAGTGAGTTTTCTCGAAAATAATCTTTGCAACTAATCGGAGACGTTATGAAAAGTTGGAAATTTGAAGAGTGCATCGAATTGTTCCAGGGTGAGTACCATTTGATTACTTACATATTTAGTGTTGCATGCTTTGGAGCAATTTTGCAGAATAGGAGCGTCACCTCTGTTTTGTCTATTCTGAATCTTTAATTAAACGATAAATGAAGCGATCTGACGAGGCAAAATCTTGAAATTATTGTTACTTTTGTTACTAAGATGTCTCAAATATGGGTTTTTCACGATGCACGACTTCATGATGATGGGACTTAATTCATCACACTGAGACATGCTGTGTAATAGAGTATAAATGTTAAACATTAGGTCATAGAATAATAATTAATATGCATTTTGATTTACGTGAATATAAATTAAAGTATCTTAATAAAATAATGTTCGAAACTTCCATCATTTTTTTTTCTAGAACCCTGTGCTTATTATTTACCACTTCTTTTACTAGTAAAATTCATTGATCGTGTGGTAGGACTTCTAAACAGTACACTGGATTAATTAGACCTACGAAACAGAATTAGTATAAATGACAAAGCGTGCAGTGCATGGACCTAATAAACAGGACTAGTGCGTACTACGAATCGTTCAGTAGGTGCTTCTAAACAGGGGTAGTTATATAGAATCTTCATGGCTTTACACTTATGGCTATTTGGTTTGCCTTGACTGCCATAATGCAGGAGGACTGCGATACGTATACTATTGTTAGTTTGCTCAACAATGCTGCTAAGCTATCTTTGCAGTTGCATAAAACCTTTTAACTTTTAATAAGAGCAAATGTATACTTCCCTGATTTGAGACGCAAAGTGGCAGAAATGATGAAAATATCTGATTTAGACGAGCACCTGCTCTAATCGCTCTTTCGATAACGCGGGCTCCTGGATGACCTGGGGAGCTTGAGTAGATATTTTGTTTCTTGGGAATGAGTAACTCGTTTCCATCCCGTGTGGAAATTTAAATCCGGACAGTACCTGGTCCTGAAAGGATTGCCGTATTATATTTAAGGTCTGGATAAGTAAGTGGCAACCTTATACGGTCCATGTCAGGCAGCCTTTATTGTGCCTTTTAAATAATTAAGGTCCTTTGCAGGGCCGTATTTATTTCGTATCGAAGACCTTAATTATTTATTTTTGAAATGAGAATAAAATAAATATAAAAATATGCTTTTTGAATTCAAAAAGTAATATTTTATTAAAATACATATTATCACATACATTAACGCATTTTAAAATAATTCTTAATACTGTCTAATATTATTGCATAGCCAGGAGCTGCGCGTCGCTTTTGCTAATTTTGGCGCATAAAAGGACTTTTGTATTATCCTGTAGGTTTTGTCAGGTCCTATATGTCCGTATGAGGTGTGGCATTCCCATATAATCTTCTCTGTAATCAGGCAGCAGGTAAATTCTGAAAGCTGTGCCATTGTAATGATATAACGTTCTATTCATTACTTTAAATCGCGTCGCTTTTCCCGCTTTTTTTCCGTCACCGTCATGATTCATTTAATTTTTTTTTTTTGCTGTGTTGTTTTTGTGCGATGTCTCTTATGTCGGCCATGATATTGTCTTTGCTCGGCAGGTGTTCGATTTTTATTTCGTAATCCTGCATGGCCAATATCCGTCGAGTGAGTCGAGCGTTAACAAACTTGCACGTTTTCAAAAAAGTTAATGATATAGGTGAACCGTTCGGTTTATATTTCTCGCACCGAGTAAGTAGGTGCAAAATTTTTTCCGTGCCCACATGATTGCGAAAAGTTCCTTTTCCGTCGTGAAATACGTGAGTTCCGGTCCTTTTAAACTCTGCCTCGCTAGTGTTATTATTACTTTTTCTTCATTATTATTTAGTTTATAGAGTACAGCTCTAAACGCGCAGTTACTTGCGTCCGTCTTTAAATAGTATCCTATTTTAGAATCTGGAAAATATAACATGATTGACGTTCCGAATAAGTTTCAGCAAGGTACCTGTCTCCGCCGCGTGTTCCTTGCTGAACTTAGAGTATAAATTTATGAGTCCTAAGCATCTTCTCAATTGTTTCAGGTTCCCAGGCGCAGAAAAGCTTTAATATATTTTTTTTCGAGATCTGGCTTAATTGCTTCGCTGGCGAGAATGAAACCTATAGGAACTTCGTTTCTTTTTTGATAAAGTGTGATTTTGCGAGATTTAGCGTAAGATTACTCTTTTCTACTCGTTCAAGAACCTCGTCTAAAAGTTCCAGGTGTATTTCATTTTTCTCTGACATTATTAATGTATCATCGACGAATGATATAATTTGGTCTCTGAGTCCTTGAAAAGCATGGTCGACACCTTTAACTAGCGCAGCGGTGTTTGTTTTCAAGCCGAAGGTTACTCTTCAAAATTCGTAGCTTCGACCTCGGTGTTGGAATGCTGTATATTTTCTTGAGCCGGGGTGCAGTTACTTGCCAAAAGCTGCTGGTCATGTCGAGATTGGACATGACATTCATTCCTTTGCATTTTTGAAAAAGTAATTCTGCAGGTTCCGGGCATTCCCAGTCTTAGATTAATATGTCATTTAATCTTCGTGCGTCCAGGCAGATTCTTTACATTCGTTAGATTTTTTCTTCTACCTTTTCTCTATGTGCCATAGGAATTAGGTAGCTCCTTTTAAAAAATGTTTTTTCTTCCTTTATTTGCAGTACGTGCTGATAATTTGTTAGTCGTCTTGGTTTTCGTCGGAATACCTGGCAATGTTTCCATAATATCTTCCCGAGTCTTCATGCATTGATGGCTCCACCTCTATCTCTCTCTTTCTCTCTCTCTCTCTCTCTCTCTCTCTGGCTCATAGGTTCTAATCTCTTCGATGACCACCCACTCGATGTTGCATATGTCATAATCTCCATTTTGTTTTTGACCGGCTTTATCTTGCAATATTCTGATTACTGGTTGGCCCTTTATGTATGGGAAGGTCAGTGATAGGCGTGGCGCTACCAGAAACGCTAATTGGGTGACGATATTGGGGAGTTGCTTCATATAGGGCTCGCTGCCCCCCAGAATTAGTATTATTTCTTTTACCAGGAGTCACCGTTTGTCGATTAGTTGGATTGCTATTGTTTTCCTGTTGAAATCCGTTGTTTTAATTGTTATGGCGCATGTAGTTATGTTGTGACTCTCAGGGTCCATTGCTAAAGTGGTTGTTCTCTCCGAGTGTGTTATTGCTCGGCCGCCATTCTCTTGGTTCGGGATAACCTGTGTTCGTGGTACCGATCTTATCGAATTCTTTCAATAGCTCGATAAGCTGCTCACACTTATTGATACCTCGACCGACTATCGCGTATTTTATTTCTTCGCTATAGTGACAGGCGAGTTTCATTATAATTTTTTTTGCTTAAGTGGAGGTGTGAGTTTACTCACCTGAGCAAAAATGTGTACAGCGTATTCTCCTTTTGACTTATCGCGCGTTGTGTGGAAGCAGCCGAATCCAAGTATTTAACGTACTTCATGCTGAATTCTTTCATTCCAGCATCTTTGTTGGAATCTAGTCCTGAAATTACTAATATCCATAATTTCCTCTTTTATGTTGAGGCAACAGTCATTGGGGGGTACCGAGAGGGATCTCTCTTTGAGGTAATCCATGTCACTTTCTTGTTGACATACCACCTCCATGTATTGCCGTGATTGGCGCAGGTATTTCATAGAATTTCATAGGTTCACCCTAGCCTGGATGCGAGCCAATAGCTTTTCCAGATTTTCCGTGAGGGCAGCAGTGGCCTCGAGGGCGTGGCTTACTTCATTTTCTCATGATGTAAGTTTTCTATGCAGAGTGGTTTCCCTCTCCACCTCTTCTTGCTCCTTGTCCTTTCTTTTCTTGGGCTATCATACGATGCGTTCTTACTTCTATCTCTTCTAATCTTTGGTTAATTAAAGCCCACAGCGGTTCTGAGCTGGAGTCAATTGCTTCACAGGGTGTGCTGTGTGCGTCGTCTATTTTTTTAGGTTAAATGTTTCATATAGTTAAATTCGCATCGCAATGGTCGTTTTTCTGGTCGCCACTGAACTTTTTAGTCCGCTTTGACGAAAGACGGTTATTTTTGCTCATTTTTCACTATTTTATTTTCTGTCGCTTTACCAATAAGTGGATTTTGATTTCTTTACAGTTTCTTGTCACGATAAAAAAATGGCAAGAAGAGTATTTTATGTCTCACTTACTGTTGCGTCTTACTGAATTTATTTTTCACTCCCATAACTTTGTCATTTATGTGCTCTAAATGGATCTCATCATTTTCGGACGTGATTAGACTGTCGTCAACATATAAGTTAATTTGATCGCCTAGTCCTTGTAGGGCGTGGTCTAATTCTCGTACTAACGCCCCAGTACATGCTTTTAAACCGGACGGTACTACTCGAAATTCATAACTTCTGCCGCGGTATTCAAGGCTGTGTACTTTCTTGACTCTAGATGCAAAGGGACTTGCCAAAAACGGCTGGCCATATCAAAGTTTGCCATGACGTTTTCCCTTGCATTTCTGAAAGAGAACTTCGGCTGGTTCTGGATATTCCCAATCTTCGATTAATATCTTATTTAATCTTCGCACGTTCAGTCAGAATCTAATCGTTCCATCTTTTTTAATCACGAGCTCTATGGGGTTGATTTGTAGCGTGTGTTGGTATTTCATTAAACATCCGAGTTCTCGTCGAAATACTCGTCGATTCTCCTGGTCGTTGAGTGTTTCTGATTTCTTCTTGTAAAATTTCCAATGGGAGCTCTCTCATTATCGGTTCCACCTCTCCCTCTAGCACATAGGCTTGGTTTTTTTCGATGGCCGACGGCTCGATGTTACATAAGCTGTACTTTCCATTTTGTTCCTTAGTTCCCTCCTCTTGCCATATTTTTATTGCTGGTTTGCTGTGTAAATAGAACACGGAGAAAAATCAACGGTCAATTTTGCCTTGATTTCGAGTATAATTTACTTGAAAACATGGTAGTTTTATGACACATAAGCATTTTCAGTTAAGTTTACTGTGTGTCGGAAATATTTTT